>PISX010026140.1:0-24966 GCA_004024625.1 Mellivora capensis | reverse complement strand
CTCCCTCCCCCTCTCCCTCCCTCTCTCCCCACCTCTATCCCCACTGCTCTCCCTCCCTCTCCCCCCACCTCTCTTCTACCCGTCTCCCTCCCCGCGGAGGGAGGCGGTGGGAGCTGGTTTGCAAAGTGCAGACTCCCTCTCTCCCCAGCCCTCTCCCTCTCCCTCTCCCCCCTCCCTTCTCGCCTCTCCCCCCGTCCCTAGTTTGCAAAGCTGGTCTTTGGGAAGAAGGTAGATCACTTAATAATTCAGGGCCTTCTGGGACAGAAGGGATATACCCTAAATCCTGCTCCTCCAGATTTAAATTTGGAGTTATCTCTCAGTGAACTGAGAGACTCTGACCTAAACTTACAGGTTTCCTGAAATAAAATTATCTCCTAGGAAAGGGGAGTTGATACTGGTAACTTGGGGCTAAGTCTTCATAAGGGAGGGTTTATTTTAATGTATCATGTGATTCTGGCTCCCTGATACAAAATAATGTTTTTAACAATATTTCAAGATATGACTATTTTAATTAGATAAAGCCAGATCTCATTTTCTGTATTTTTTCTGCCCAAAGAATATTATGAGGAGCAAAGGTAGAAAGAAAAGGGGCTATTTTCTAAGAACATAGAAATAAGCAGAGAGCTGACATCAGGGGAAAATTCTCCTTGCTGATCATGATTCCCTAGCATTGAAGAAAAGGCTAAAGACTTCTTTTATTTAGCAACAGTGAAACTTCTCTGAGCCGACACTGAGTTTGGCTGCATTTAGTAGTTTCCACAAAGCCTTGTAGCTAGAGAAAATTAGAGGTGAACCTAGGTCATTCTGTGAAAATATACACCTTATTTTTTTCACTTCAAGGAGAATGAGACATAGCAGACCTATATTGCAGTATGGGGCAATCCTCGTACCGTTTAATTTTAAATTGTGACCCCTGATTTCTTGGTGATTTACAATAAGACATGCCCAGGTTTGTAGATAGCATAGAAGGCTGAGTTGTCTCTTCTTTCCTCTCGGGTCCTCAGGTGCAAAGAGAAGACAAATCCGATCGGAATGAGGAAGCCGATCACGCCTCTCACAAAGACGTTTACGTAGGACCAGAGTCCATTCCAGGCCCCAGGATCTCGGCAAAATGCAGCCCCTCTAGGAGAGTTCAAACCCGCAGGGAAGGACATCCGACAGCACTTGGTGAGAATCTCTGAAACATGGAGGAAGTTGCCACCTCTGGTCGCCTGAAGTGAACAGCCTGCTCACGGGAAGACTTCGGGGACTGAGGCGCTCTCCCCTACAACGGTGTGAGAGGTGAGTGAGAAACAAGGGGGATGGTTATACCTTTACATTGAATGTGTTAATGGAAAAAATGTTCCCAAGTGTCTTAATGGTCTGCTCAAAGCATCAAGGGAAACCTCAGGCTTTCTGTGACCACAGTAAAGGAATATTGTTTGTGAGGGGCATACTACCAGCCGTAGCTTCAACCTGTGTGTAGCTGGATTATTGAATCAGCGAAGTTTCTAAGTTCTCTAGGTCATATAGCGGCCTGATGAGGAAAGAGTGATGTTGAGAATTGGGGTAAGGGTTAGGGGTCTAGGAGTTCCCTGAGCCCTCGGTTTGTGCTGGTCTCCTGGGGGTTACAGCGGGTGTTTTTCTCTCAGTAACTGAGCATCTTCTCACTTTGTGACCTAGTCAGGGTTCTCTAGAGAAACATACCAGTAGAGAGAGAGAGAGAGAGAGTGAGTGTGTGTGTGTGGAAAGAGACACAGATAAAGATTAAGAAATTGGCTCACACAACAGTCTGAAATTTGCAGGGCAGGCTGGCAAGTCTGGCAAGGGGTGGTGGTGTAGTCTTGAATCCAGAGGTAATCTGGAAGCAGATTTCTTCTTCCTTGGGGGAGCTCTGATAGTCTCTTAAGGCCTTCCGCTGATTGGATGAAACCTACCCACGTTATGGAGGGTCATTTGCCTCACTCAAAGTCTACTGATTTAAATGTTAATCACATCTAATCAAAATACCTTTGCAGCAACAACTAGACTGTTGTTTTTTATTTTTTAAAGATTTATTTATTTATTTATTTGACAGAGATCACAAGTAGGCAGAGAGGCTGGCAGAGAGAGAGGAGGAAGCAGGCTCCCTGCTGAACAGAGAATCTGATGTGGGGCTTGATCCCAGGACCCCGGGATCATGACCTGAGCCGAAGGCAGAGGCTTAACCCACTGAGCCACCCAGGTGCCCCTAGACTGGTTTTTGACCAAAAAACTGGGCAGAGAGCTAGCTGAGTTGACACGTAAATTTAACTGTCACACTTTGTTCTTAGACCTGCAGTTCTCTTGTGTACATTTTTATCCAACAAAAACTGCCAGTTCTCTAGGGAAGCAATGATCCCTGCATCTGTGAAGATGTAAGAATCACTTTAAGAAGGAACAGAACGTTCTAGGGAAATTTCCAGCATCGTTGCCGTAGATGCATTTTGTTTTGTCAGTTGACATTTTAGCCACTTTAGGGACAAAGACTGTTTCCCTTCCCTTTGTGATTTCCCTCAGGCATTTAATTCAGAGCTTTGAAAGTTGGGAAATTCTAGCAATGTCTGATGTGGGGCAAACGGGCTCATACTTGGAGTTTTGCAAGTGCACTGGACTCTCGCTTTACTTCTGCATTATTTTTCTACTTTGATAATGTGAATGTTTATGCCAGATACTTTCTTTTATTAAAGTTAAAATTCATGATGAGATATTTAAAGTATAAATACAGGGAATACTCCAGTAGACCTCACAAACCCATTATCCAAATCTTTCTAAGAAAATAATTTACCCCTCAGTTTTCATTTCTCTTCCTCTCTCCACGTGTACCCTTCTAGTGTACATTTTAATCTTTTACCACATGTGTGTATATCTATAAAAATTTTACACTATTTATCTGTCCCACTGCCCATGTTTATTTCGTTCTTTTTGTTCACTATTTTCTACTTCACACAAATTCCCGGCGACAGAAGGAGACACAGCGCATTTAAACTTTAATTGTTGTGTAGGTAATCTGTTGAAGAACATACAGCTTTATGTCCAATATTTGCTTCCCCAGCGGTGCCACGAAGGACATCACTGGACGTGGCTCCTTGGACAGTTTGTGAGGAGTTGCTAATTCCTTTATCTGGAAGCGGGATTGCTGAATCTTAAAGTGAGGCTATCTCCGGCTTTTCTAGATATTGCCAAAATGGTCTCCCTACTGCTGGTACAAAATTTGTATTCCTAGAAACCAACGATAGTGTCTGCCGCCCTCTACCAATCCTTGGCATTGTTGAACTTGAAATGTTTTGCCAGTAGATGAAGGTAAAAGTATTCTTCAAATCTGCATTTGTCAGATCACCAGTGAGGTTCAGCATACTTCACACGTTTGTTGGCCTTTTATGTTTCTTCATCTGGGAGCCGAGTCTTTATATCCTTTGTCCAAGTTTCTACTGATTGTCACCTTCTGTATTTACATTGTGGCTCATTAGTTTGCTAAGTGATGAATGCCTCTTAGTCTTAAATTGCACGCTGCTCTACCACCTGAAGGTCACTACAGACACAGAGCTCCCCCTCAGCCTGGTGAGTGTTGGTGTCTCCCTGGGGCTCACTTGCAAGAGATACATCATACACTTCTCTTCTTGAGTCTGCAAGGACTTAAAAATCTTGTAGCTATGAATATTGTCCCACCAATTTCTCTGACATTGTTGCTAACAGTTTGGTTCTACCTTGTTCTTTTTCGTTTCGTTTTGTTTTGCTTTAATCTTAACACACCACAAATTTATTATCTTATCTTATAGTTTTGTAGGTCGGCTTGCAACCCAGCTCTCACCTTGTTCTTCCTAAAGTCATCCAAACGTTACTTACTATTATAATGCAAATAAATGCTTCTTTTTCTGGGCACCTGGGTGACTCATCTGCCTTCCGCCCAGGTCACGATCCCAGGTCCTGGGATCCAGCACCAAACGGGCTCCCTGCTCAGCGGGAGTCAGCTTCTCCCTCTCCCTCTCCCCCTGCTTGTGTTCCCTCTCCCACTGTCTCTCTCTGTCAAATAAATAAAATCTTTTAAAAAGTGTAGCTACAAACTTCCTGTTTATTTAGCTCACCACTGCTTTTCACATCTCACTACTTCTTGCTCAGCTCCCTTTTCCCTCGAATTAATTACTTCACATTGATCTCAACTAAGATCTTAGTTAATAACACATTTTAAAGGTCTTTATTTAATCCTTATTCTTGAATAATTTAGCTAGATAAATAATTTTAATCTCAGCTATCTTCCCTCGGCACCATAATCGTGTTATTCCATCATTTGTCTGTTGTTGCTCTCTTTTAGTTTCTAGTGGTACTGATGGGAAACCCACTCTAAGTTTAAGGATGATTTCTTTTTTCATAAAGTCACTTATCTTAAATCCGGAAAAAATAAGGTCAGAATTATGAGATTCTCCCATAAAGTAGGACCAAAGTTTGTAAGAAGCTAGCATTTGCCAGTAAATAGAAACAGCGGGGAAAAGCAATATATCACGGTTTTCCTATACTGGAAGTCTGGTTTTACTGACCCAAGAACCTAGCCCACTCAGTCTCCTCTGAGGCCACCAGCTGCACCTCCCTGGGCTGCGTCCCTCTGCAGTGTGCCCCCTCCTGGCCGCCCTCAGCCCCCAGTGCTGAAGTAACCCCCACCTCAGTCCCGTCTCACTCACCTGCTTGCCCCATTCTCTCACCTCCCCCTCTTCAGCCCCCCTGAGGCTCTGGCTGCTGTGTGCTCCTAGCTCAGTCTTTGCTTTAACTCCCCCTGTAATGGCCCTGTTCTTCCTCTTTGATTCTTCTACCTTTGGGCTTCCATGCTACCCAGTTCTTAATTTTCCCTTCCCAGGCTGTAGCTGTCTTCCTCCCATGTGTGTGTCGGTGTTCCAGTTCTGAGTGGCCCGTATTGACTTCCACTTTCCCCCCACCTCTGGTAGTTTCCAGGAACTTCGGACCTGGATGGCTGATCAGACCTGTACATGTGCTTGCCTCCCTCCCTCACTCCTTTCCTCCCTCCCTCCCTCCCTCCTTTCCTTCCTTCCTTCACTTTTTTACTTTCCTATTCTTTTTGCCTTTGAACTTTAGTTTTTGTTCAGCTTTTTACCTAGGGTATAGAAACCTTTCACATGTTCCTCCCATCACCCTCTGTTCACTAGTTCCCTTTTAAAATAAATTTATTTCTGTTAAGTTTGAGGCAAAACATAGGGAAAAAAAATTACTTCAGAGGATGATGCCTAGGATGGTCTAACCAAATAAGGCAAACTACGAGGCTTCAAGAATGGGAGTGTGTCATCTCGAAGTTCTGGAGACTGCAGACCCAAGGTCAGGGGCCAGGCAGGATGTTTCTTCTGCTCCGTGCCTCCCCCAACCCCCCCCCAGTTTTGGTAATTCACCCGCAGTCTGTGACGTTCTTTGGCTTGTAGCTACATCGTGGAGATGCCCGCCTTCACGTTCATGTGTGTGCGTGTCTGTCTCCAAATGTCCCTTTTCCAAGGACATGATTATATATAGATACATAGTGTATATGTCTAATTTATCAGAGAGGCCCACCCTACTCCAGGATGACTTGATCTTAACTACTTATATCCCAGGGGTTAGGATGTCAACATACGAATGTTTAGGGGGACAGAATTCAACTGGTAACACCTGTTAGCTCTAGTATGTTGACTCACCCTATTCTCAACAGAGCAGATATTCACTGAGGGTCATGAGAAATCACTGCAATTACGAAAAATCGTGTTCCCGTATCCACACTCAGGCCCCTCATTTCGCTCTTTGGGGTCTCATGTTAATCAAGCGATTTTATATTGGATTGCCCCCAGGTCTCCTGTTCTTTGCTGTGTCAGACTCTCACATGTCTGTTTCTGGGAGGTCCTCACTGAAATGGGTTCCATGGGCTCTGCCTTGCACACCTCCCTACTCTTGGGCCATGGTCAGATGGTCAGATTTATTTCGTTACAGCTCGACACAGATTCCTGTTTTGGTTAAACACCTGGAACTAACTTCAAAGTATTAAAGATGTTTTCAAGTGCTACTTGTATAAGTTATGTGTTATAACATTTTGCTAGAAAAACTCTAATAAAGGGAAATGCCCCCAAAATGTACTGAGCCATGGACACAGTACAGATTACTGTACTATGGGCTGTAGTGCCAGCCCATACTAAGTGCTCATCTATTGTCTTGTATTTCTTTTATTGTAACACTTACAAACTATTTTCTTTTTTAGATTTTATTTATTTGACAGAGAGAGAGGGAGAGCGCAAGTAGGCAGAGCAGCAGGCAGAGGGAGAGGGAGAAGCAGGTTCTCTGCTGAGTAGGGAACCCAATGGGGGCTTGATCCCAGGACTTTGGGATCATGACCTGAGCAGAAGGCAGCCGTTTAACCGACTGAGCCGCCGGGCACCCAACTTACAAACTGTATGAACATTTGTTTCTGTCATCTGTGGGCCATCTTGTACCTAGTTGTATGCCTCGAACTGTTAGCTCTGACACACAGTAGGCTCTCAAGACTGCAGCCCACGTTGGGCAGCGGTTCGCTGTACATGTTGGCACCTCAGCTGCACTTTTGTGACCGAAACTTACTCAGTCCTTACCTTACATGGTGCGGCCATGATCCCTGGTTCACTATGGTTTGGGTGTGCTGTTTTCACACTCGGTAAATACACAGTAAATGGAGTAGTAGTGTCGACCTAGTCCCTAGTAACATAAATTAAATTTTTAGAAGTGGCCATCCTGGTTTGCAAGAAACTAAGTTTCTCCTCACTTCAAGGCATTCTGGGTGGACAGAAAATAGCCTCGCCAGAACACTTGGCTCAAGGAAGGAGTGAAAAAAGACTGTGATTCCAAGGCCTCGGCATCCCAGAGCTCCTTCTGGCTTTGCTAGGGTCAACACCAAATTTCTCTGTATTGTACTGTAACGGGGCGGGAGCCGCGCAGACCGTGAGCTCGCGGCCCGCCCGGTGAGGCCTGTTCTAATCAAAGGCAGAAAACTAGGGTGCGGTCACTGAAGAATGAATGCTTCGGGAGGCACTGGACAGAGGTGACGGGCATTTAGCTGTCCAAGTCGAGGCCCCCGGGGAAAATACAGGAGAGCGGCCTGTGCAAACAGAGTGGAGAGCGAGGCATCTGCTCGGCCGCCGCCGCGAGCCGTGCGTCCACCTGTGCACTGTGGTCACCCCCGGGACCAGGACCCGGGGGCCGAAGACCGGCGGGTCAGTGACCCCGGAGCGAGCCGCCTCCTGCGCCTGTCGCCGCTGCGTCCTCAGGCCAAGCCTTCTGGAAGGCGCTGGGAGTCTGGGCCGCTGGGGCTGGCGTTGGATTTCAGGGCACAGGTGCGCGCGCCTGCAGCAGCCCGAAGCGCCGTCCGGGGGCAAGCTGGAAGGACAGCTTTCGCGAGAGCCGCCGGTCGCCGCCGCCAGCGCGCGGGTCCCGGAGCTGTGCGGTCTCCCCGGGAGAAGCCCGGGCCTGCGCACAGCGCCGGGCGCGGCTCCTCCCTTTCCCGTTCCGCGGGGGGCGCAGGCGGTTCCCGGGGCGCAGGGCGCGCGCATGCGTGCTGCCGTGCACGCCGACCTCGGGCTCCCGCGCCCCCTCCGCGCGCCTCCGCTGCGGCCGGGCTGCCCACGCCTAAGGGCTCGCGCGGGCGCGGCGCGGCCGTGCGCCTAATCGAGGACACAGTGATCAGAAAAGCACCTGCGCGCTCAGCGCGGCTGGCTCCGTGGCTTAGTTGGCTAAAGCGCCTGTCTCGTAAACAGGAGATCCTGGGTTCGACTCCCAGCGGGGCCTGCTGAGGTGGTTTTGTTGTATTCGCATTTTTTAGTCCGAAAGCAGCTTCCATCTCAATGTCGAAGCTCCTGCTTGGGAGCTCAGCTCCCGGCAACCTCTCCATACACCTGCATTCTCTGTGACTGTGCCTCTCGACTGCTGACTTGTATGTTTCTGCTGTGGATTTAGCTATTTGGGTGCTCAAGATCCATCGTAGGCAGAATTTCTAAAATAAAACGGAAAATTTTAACTCAGGCCATTTAAAAATATATTCTGCTGGTTATCCAAATCCAAGCCGTCTTACTTATTACCTCCTGCATACATAAAAACGGTTACAATTTATTGAACACTATGTTTCACTTTGTGTATTTTCTCACATACCTTTAAAATCCCTAAGAAATACCCATAAAAGTAAGCATTATTCACGTTTTATGAATGACAAAAGAGAATATCAGAGAGAAGCGAAGTAACTTGCCCAAATCACAGCTAGTAAATAAATAACCAAGCTAGGGTCTTAACCTAATATTTCTCAGTTCAAAGTCATGGTCTTGCATTTCAAATAATTTTATTTATAAAATCAAACAGTATCCATATGGTTTAGAATAATGGTTCCTAAAATTGTATGGCACATGAACTCATTAGATTATCTGATGAAAATTTGCTTATAACCACCACCAAAAGCAAAAAGCCAACAGATACACGGATAAATTTTGTATATTCTTTCAAGATGTTCACTGACCTGGGAATGCAAACCTGTGCAGCCACTCTGGAAAACAGTATGGAGGTTCCTCAAAAAGTTGAAAATAGACTTACCCTATGACCCAGCAATTGCATTACTGGGTATTTGCCCTAAAGATACAAATGTAGGGATCCAAAGGGACACCTGCACCCCAATGTTCATAGCAGCAATGTCCACAATAGCCAAAGAATGGAAAGAGCCCAGATGCCCATTGACAGATGAGTGGACAAAGAAGATATGGTATATACATAAAATGGAATATTACTCAGCCATAAAAATGAAATCTTGCCATTTGCAACAATGTGGATGAAACTAGAGGGTATTATGCTACATGAAATAAGTTAAACAGAGAAAGAATTATCATAGGATCTCACTGATATGTGGAATTTAAGAAACAAAACAGAGGATCATGGTGAAGAGAGGAAAAAATAAAACAAGACAAACCCAGAGAGGGAGACAAACCATAAGAGACTTAACTATAGGAAACAAACTGAGGTTTGCTGGAGGGGAGAGGGGTGGAGAGATGGGGTCACTGGGTGATGGCCATGGGAAGGGTATGTGTTGTAATGAGCACTGGGTATTGTATAAGACTGATGAATCACAGACCTGTACCCCTGAAACAAAGAATACATTATATGTTAACTAATTGAAATAAAAGAATAAAAGATGTTCACTGATCTCCTACATTCTTGGGTGAATTAAATCCTTGAAATTGAATAAATTGAATTAAATCCTTGACTTCCATAAAGTAATAGATTAAATAAAAATTGGTGTTCAGCAAGTGTTAAGGGGAGATATTTTATTGCTTGATGTCGTTTTTTTATAGGATTCTTTTTTTTATAATGTTATCTTTTTTTAAATTTTATTTATTTGACAGAGAGAGATCACAAGTAGGCAGAGAGGCAGGCAGAGAGAGGGGGAAGCAGGCTCCCCGCTGAGCAGAGAGCCTGATGGGGGATGCGGGCTCGATCCCAGGACCCTGAGACCATGACCTGCGCCAAAGGCAGAGGCTTAACCCACTGAGCCACCCAGGTGCCCCTGTGTTTTTTTTTTTTTTATAGGATTCTTGATCCCTCTCCTACGTGGACTTAATATGGGCCCATCAGAGACAGACATCTGGTCAGAGTTGTCATGACTCTGGTCCAGCATGCCAGTTTCAAGAAGTTACACTTCTGGGTCTGAGGTCACTGAAATGAGTTCTGGAAGGAATTCTGCATGCATAAACAGCTCTTGTAGCTGGTCCCAAGAAGTAGATCTACCTTCATCTCTTTTAGCTAACAGTTATGAAGTTCATTCATTCATTCCCTCAATTATTTAAAGAATTATGTATTGTATGCCTCCTCCTCCAAAATACAGAACGGTAAGCTCAGCAGTTCTGGTCTCCACCTCAAAGGAGATAAAAGCTTAGTGGGGAAGGAGGAGGAGATGGAATCAATTACATGATCACTAAGAGAAAGAAAATGTCATAGCCGTGATAAATGCTACAAAAATAATGACTAAGATTTAGGAGAACATATGCAAGAGATGTCATTTACTCAGGAAATTCAGAGAAGGAGACTTGAGTTGGAAAGTAAAGGAAGAATTATGTAGGAAAGAGAGGTAAATCATAGAGTCATCCAGGCAGAGGAAACCAGGCAAAGTGCATAGGACTGAAGGAAAGCCAGCACAGCTAGAGCAGAGAAGATGCACACAGGCTGGGGCACCTGGGGGGCCCAGTCCTTAAGTGTTTGCCTTGGGCTCAGCCCCTGATCCCAGGACTCTGTGATCAAGCCCCACATCGAGCCCCCCTGCTCAGCGGGGAGTCAGCTTCTCCCTCTCCCACTCCCCCTGACTGTGTTCCACCTCTTGCTGTCTCAGTCCCTGTCCAATAAGTAAATAAATTCTAAAAAAAAAAAAAAAAAGATGCACACAGGCAGGATGAGAAATGAGGCAGGAAAAGGATACGGTTAACCCATGAGAGGCTTTTATCTGCCCTGTTGGGGTGTTTTAATTTTATACTAAGAGCAACCACAGTGTATGTGAGTCAACATGAACACATAATCATTCTGAAAAATGACTAGCCAAGAGAAAAATGTGAAATTTCAGATTTATTTTCCTAAGTTATTTATTGTTTTCTTTTTGGAAAATAGATTTAAATTTTTAAAAAGATTTTAACGCGGCACCTGGGTTGCTCAGTCCTTAAGTGTCTGCCTTTGACTCGGGTCCTGGTCCCAGGGTCCTGGGTTTGAGCCCCGCATCCGGCTCCTTGCTCAACGGGAAGCCTGCTTCTCCCTCTCCCACTCCCCCTGCTTGTGTTCCCTCTCTCACTATGTCTCTCTTTGTCAAACAAAATCTTTTAAAAAATAAATAAATAAATAAACAAAAATATTTTTTAAAAAAGATTTTAAGCAATGTAACAGAGATGCAGAAAGCATAAATAAAAGAAATAAGGGGAGTTGCCATCAAGTTTTAAGGAGAAAATTCCCCAGATTGAGAAAGCCTATTTCTGTAGCTCCCAGGGAGGTATTGCTTGAAAATGACTCCTTTCCAAGATGTTTTTAGAGTGATCTTTGGCGGAAAAATCAGTAGATACATCCATTCCCTCTGCTTAATTATAGAGCAGTAAGGAACAAACCTATTCTCTTTTTCTCTCTTTGCTTAAATGGGTGAACTCACTGATGTATTCCTGAACATTCATTTGTGCTAATGGGGAGTTCTCTTTGGAAATTTAAACTCTCCATTCTGTTTCTTCTCGGATCTTCCTAACTATTGATGTAAAAGAATTTAGAGGTTAACTTTTCCAAGTTTTGTTTTGTTTCTGTTTTTGAGTTCCAAGAGGGTTTATCTAAGGTGCCTTAATGGAGATTTGCCATCTCCTCAAACTCAACCAAAAGTCCAATCAGTTTCTTTTTTTAAAATTAACATATAATTTATTATTTGTTTCAGTTCAGTGACTCATCAGGCTTACACACTTCACAGCACTCACCATAGCACATGCTTTCCCCAATGTCCATCACACAGCCACTCCATCCTTCCTACCCCGCTCCCCTTCAGCTACCCTCAGTTTGTTTCCTGACATTAAGAGTCTCTTATGGCTTGTCTTCCTTTCTGGTTTCATCTTTCATTTTTCACTCTGTAACCCCATGATCCCCTGTCTTATTTCTCAAATTCCTCTTATCAGTGAGATCATTTGAGAATTATCTTTCTCTGATTGACTGATTTCACTTAGAATAACACCCTCTGGTTCCATCCACCTCGCTGCAAATGGCAAGGCTTTGTTTTTTGATGGCTGCATAGTATTCCATTGTAGATACATATGACATCATCTTTATCCATTCATCTGTTGATGGACATCTAGGTTCTTTCCATAGTTTGGCTATTGTGGACATTGCTGCTATAAACATTTGGGTGAACATGCCCCTTCAGATCCTACATTTAGGGTAAATACCCAGTAGTGTGATTGTCGAGTTTTAGGGTAGCTCTATTTTCAACTTTTTGAGGAAACTCCATGCTGTTTTCCAGAGCGGCTGCGCCAGCTTGCATTCTCACCAACAGTGTAGGAGGTCCCCCTTTCTCCACATTCTCCAGCATCTGTCATTTCCTGACTTGTTAATTTTAGCCATTCTGACTGGTGTGAGGTGGGATCTCATTGTGGTTTTGGTTTGTATTTCCCTGATGCCGAGTGATGTGGAGCACTGTTTCATGTGTCTGTTGGCCATCTGGATGTCTTCTTTGCAGAAATGTCTGTTCATGTCTTCTGCACATTTCTTGATTGGATTCTTTGTTCTTTGGATGTTGAGTTTGATAAGTTCTTTACAGATTTTGGGTACTAGAGCTTTATCTGATATGTTATTTGCAAATATCTTCTCCCAGTCTCTTCTCTTTTGGTTTTGTTGACTTTCCTTTGCTGTGCAAAAGCTTTTGATCTTGATGAAGTCCCAATAGTTCATTTTTGTCCTTGCTTCCCTTGCCTTTGGCAATGTTTCTCGGAAGAAGTTGCTGCAGCTGAGGTCGAAGAGGTTGCTGCTTGTGCTCTCCTCAAGGATTTTGATGGATTCCTTTCTCGCATTGAGGTCCTTCATACATTTTGAGTCTATTTTCATGTGTGGTGTAAGGAAATGGTCCAGTTTCATTTTTCTGCATGTGGCTGTCCAGTTTTCCCAACACCATTTATTGAAGAGACTGTCTTTTTTCCATTGGACATTCTTTCCTGCTTTGTTGAAGATTAGGTAACCATAGAGGTGAGGGTCTATTTCGGAGTTCTCTCTTCTGCCTACAGTGCCTTTTTAGCAAAAGAAAATCTTTGTGTGCTGAATTCAGCTGTCATTATCTTTCATCTCCTTTCATCTCTGGGCTTTCTTTTCTTTTTATGACATTGGTATTTTTGAAGAGTACAGACCAGTTATTTTGTAAAATATTCCATAATTTGGCTTAGTCGGCTATCTACTCACAGTTAATTCAGGCTATGTATTTTGGATGGGAATACAAAACAACTGGCACTGTGCTTTTTCAGTGCATCATCTCAGTAGACATACAATGTCAGTTGTCCCATTACTGGTGATGTTAATTTTGATCATTTGCTTATGATGATGTCTGCCAGGTTTCTTCATAATTCCTTTGTTATTATTGTAGTTAATAAATATCTTGTGAGGAGATACTTTGAGACTATGAAAATATCCTCTTCTCATTCAACATTTACCTATTTATCATTCATTGATGATCCTTGCCTAAATCAATTATTAAGTTAGTGTTTTCCAAGTGGCGATTTTCTAAATATCATTCTTTCTACATTTATCATTTGACTTTTTATTATAAGAAAAATATCTTTTGGGACGCCTGGGTGGCTCAGTTGGTTAAGCGGCTGCCTTGGGCTCAGGTCATGATCCCAGCATCCTGGGATCGAGTCCCACATGGGGCTCCTTGCTCGGCAGGGAGCCTGCTTCTCCCTCTGTGTATGCCTGTGCGTGCTCTCTCTCTCTCTGACAAATAAATAAATAAAATCTTAAAAAAAAAGAATATCCTTCTTCTTCATTGACTTGTTTTTTTTTTTTTTTTAAGATTTTATTTATTTATTTGACAGAGAGAGAGAGCACAGGTAGGCAGAGAGAAGAGGGGGAAGCAGGTTCTCCGCTGAACAGGAAGCCCGATGCAGGGCTGGGTCCCAGGATCCTGAGATCATGACCTGAGCGGAAGGCAGACGCTTAACCCACTGAGCCACCCAGGAACTCCATGACTTCTTGGTATGGACTCATTCATTGGTTGTTTTTGTATTGAGTAGGTTAAACACATTACTGTCAGCATTTGTTTTGATATTTCTTAATCTGAAGCACAATTCCGAGTTCCGATTCCGTGTAGGAAACGGGAAGCGCTTGGAATGTTTTAAGCAGGAAGGATATAAAAACAGTCGGTGGGTTAGTAGGAAATCAGCAGAAGTGATTGAGACTTTAACAGACTTTAACTCAGACCTTCAAGTGTAACTCCAGACAGTGTCTATCGGACCGTGCTGGCGCTGTCCCGGATCTAAAACATAGGGTGCTGAGAAGCAATCTGCAAGGGGGACTGGCAGGACCGCTGCGGGGGGCCGGCGCGCCGCGTCCCCGCGGTCTGGGGGACGAGAGGGTGAGCTTGGCGGACTGCTTCCTCCACCTCCGCCGTTACTTTCTCAGCTTTACCGAGGGAGCCGGCCGCACTGGCATGCCGGGGTTAATGCAGAGCGCGAGCTCAGCCGCAGTGCCTGGCTTGCTAAAATGTAAGGGCGGAGGCCGCTGGGGGCGGGGGAAGGTTCCGGGGGAGGGGGCCTTTGGAATGCTGAGGGGAGGTGCCCTCAGGAGCCTTCTTAGCCGAACAGCTGCCCCGGCATTGCCCCTAGGCTGTGCTCAGCAGAACTCTTAGAACTCGCTGGTCTGCGTAATGTCTGTTTCCTGTAAGCAGATCCTCCTGGTTCCAATGAGACCCCCTTATCACACATCCTCGCTTGAAAAAGTGATAAGGATCTATGACTCCCCGGAAGGACCAGTAAAAGCTGGAGCATAGAAGAGCTGCGGGTCTAGGTCTCGCAGCGTGAACCCCCCTGCCTTCTCGTCTCTTTCCCGGCAGTCGGGAGTCCTCTTGCATCTGGCTGTCTGGGCCAGGGAGTGCTGACCCTTCCCCGGGCGCTGCTGCAGAAAGCTCATGGCCAGGGTCTTGCTTGTCCAGCAGGGAATTGCCAGCATCAGAAGATAATACCCTGTTTTGTAAATCTCACAACAGTGTGCCTAGTAAATGTTTGAATACCCTTTGTATCAAGATCCTTAGGTAAAAGGGGCTCTGGGAAACATACTTGGAGCTTTCCAAGCCCTCAGTGCAGAATGTCAGCCAGAAGAAAGTGGGAACGGATGCTGACTCCCAATACATGTCCAAGAAATGTAAACTCTTACCCTGGCATGTGAAGAGAGTGGTAACAATAACATGGGTTATTTTTTAGAAATTGCTTCCTGGGGGCTCGAGCCCCACATCCTTGCTGAGCAGGGAGCCCGCTTCTCCCTCTCCCTCTGCTTGTGTTTCCTCTCTTGCTGCGTGTCTGTCTGTCAAATCAAGAGAAAATTGCCTCCTGGATAGCGTCTAGAATTGCATCCGCTTTCTTGGGCTGCCATAACAAAGTCCCTCAGAAGGGATGGCCGAAACAGCAGAAATGTGCTTTCTCACCACAATTCTTGAGCGCTGTAGTCTGTAGTCGGGTCTGGGCTGGGTCATTGCTAAGGTTTGTCTCCTTGGCTCGTGGACGGCCAGGCTCTTCCGCTGTCTGCGCATGGTCTTTCCTCAGGGTGTCTGTGTGGTCACCTCTTATAAGGACACCAGTTACATTGGATTAAGGCCCACCCTCATGAGCTAATGTTAACCTAATTACATCTTTAACGAGCCTATTTCTAAGGACAGTCACACTCTGAATTACTGGAGGTTAGGACTTCAACATTTGAATTTTGGAGGGACACAATTTACCCCATAACAAGGATTAAGCACATGTGGAATTTTCTTCAAGGTTTTTTCATTTGTTCATTCACTGTCTTATTTACCCTTCCTTCCCTCCCTCCTTCATTCCTCAAATTTTAATAGGGATTTGAGCTAAAAGGTCCAATAATTCCAGTAAAATATTAGCAAACCAGAAAGGCAGAGTTATGTTTCAGTGCACAACTTAAGAAAGCGCCAATGACTGAGTGAAACATCACTTGGAGTTTCTGTGATATTGTGAATCATGAGAAATATATATTTGATCCTCATCCCTGTTCCTGGCACAGAGTTCCTAAAACCCTTAAAAAACTTTTGTTTCTTTTATCTTTTTTTTCCCCTAAAGATTTGTTTGTTTTAGAAAGTTAGTGTGAATGCAGAGCCCAACGCAGGGCTTGATCCCATGACCCTAAGATCATGATGACTGGAACTGAAATGGAGTTGGATGCTTAACTGATTGACCCACCTGGGCACCACGCCCTTATAAATTTTTAAGTGATAAGAGCACTAGGAGCATCTTTTGGTCTAATGAGGTGGCTCTGGATGGCTCCTGGATGGGGCCTTGTCACCAGAAAGACTAAGCTTAGATTAGAAGCTTGGGATTTTCTGGAGCCCCGCCTCCCACCTCCCATTCTCCAGACAGGACAGAGGGGCTGGAAATTGAGTTAATAATCATACCTACGTGAAGAAGCCTCCATAAAATCCTCAAATATGGGGTTTGGGCGTTTCCAGGCTGATGAACACATCCACTTGGAAGGCAACACCCAAACTCTACAGGGACAGAAGCTCCCGTGCTCAGGGTTCTCCTGGACCGTGCTCACCCTGTGTATCTCATCTGGCTGTTCATCTTTGTCCTTTATTATACCTTAAACTGGTCAGTGTGTTTCCCTGAGCTAATAATCAGGAGGGCATGGAAACTGGTGCTTTGTAGCCAGGTCAGACAAGATGTGTGTATAGCCTGGGGACCCATATTTTTTGCACCTGGCTTCTGCATAGGAGACAGTCTCATGGGACTGAGCCCTTGTGGAATCTAACACTATCTCCAGGTAGTGTCAGAATTGAGCTAAATTGTAGGACACCCATTGGTGTCACAGAATTACTTCATACGGGGAAAACCCCACCCACACCTGGTGTCAGAAGTGTTGAGTGTGGTTGTTGTGTAAGAGCAGAGGAGAAACCCAGGAGGGGACTAATGTGTTCCTTGCAGTTCCTGATGGGCAAGATAGAGTCAAACACTGGCTATAGAACTCCTGTTGCAGAGCAGGGAGCCTGACAGACTCAGAGAAAGAACATCATCGGTGCACCTGAGGTTTAAGACTTCTTCTTTCCTTTCTTCTTCCCTCCCTCCCTCCTTCCCTCCCTCCCTCCCTCCCTCTCTCTCTCTCGCTGCCTTTCCTTCCTTCCTTCCATCTGTCTGTCTTTAACTAGAGATATAAACTTATTGACATAATTTGTCTGAATTCAAAACAAGTGCTCATTGGTTAATGAGGGTTTCAGACAAGATATTAACATCTCTTCAACATATTGTTAAAAGAAATGGCACTTGCAGTTCATTTTAGATGGAAACACTCTCTGGCGCACACATACCCAGTTATGTATGTCTTCGTGGGTTAGCGTAGTCATCAATCAAGGCTGCCTTATACAAGTTCTACCTTTGTCCCAGTTGTTGAGTATATAAAGAATAAGTTTGCTTATTTTCGAATTGGTTTCCTTTAGAAATTGATTCATACAATTTTCTTACTTAGGTTTAATAACAATTTTCATCATACTTAGCATATGTAAATATACTTAAAATTTGAGTTTATCCCTGGTTTATCAGTTTCTCACAAGGTTCACTTAAATTTGATCCAGGCAAGTGAATCATTTTTTTGTTTATGTAGGGTTTTTTTTGGTGTGTGTGCGTGTGTCTTTAGTAGGATTTCCCTATAGAAAGTTCAGGAACCTTATTATTTAGTTTATTATGCTAGTCACCATACAGTACATCATTAGTTTTTGATGTAGTGTTCAGTGATTCATTAGTTGTATATAACACCCAGTGCTCATCACCACACGTGCCCTCCTGAATACCCATCACTCAGCTACCCCATCCCCTCACCCACATCCCCTCTGAAACCCTGTTTGTTTCCCCCAGTCCATAGGCTCTAATGGTTGTCTCCCCTCTGATTTCTCCCCCTTTATTTTCCCCTCCCTTCCCCCATGGTCTTCTGTGTTTAACATATGAGTGAAACCATATGATAATTGTCTTTCTCTTTGGCTTATTTCACTTGGCATAATCCCTAGAGTTCCGGAACTTTCCTTTCAATTTTATTGAGAGACCAATTTCTGTTTCTTAACCTCAAAGTACCTATTTTTAGCTTCTGTATTAAAAAATTAAAGTTGCTCAATCTTAACACATGAAAGATGAACTTCATCTTTGCTCAGGCAAGGGGGGAAATGCAAGTAGAAGTATAGACTTTGACCAAACAAAGTAAGGGGCAGAGTTGTTCCAGAATTTGGGGGTAAGGGTGGGCATGAAGTTTAACTTTTTGATTTAATATAATTTGATTCAGTTTAATTGAAGCAGTGTTTCGTAGAATCAATGCAAAGCAGGACTGTGAGTAAATTGGTGGCATCCTGTTTCCTTAAAACTACAGAGTTATGAGCAATTTTAAAAGATGTTCCTGAATCCTTACCATAACTCTGGAAGGTGGTTGGAAGTCGAGTCTGAGATTCTGTGCCAGATCATAGCCAAGTTTTGTCAAAGCCTCGGTCACTTGAGCCACATCACTCAGGTAACTGGGATACTCTGTTCCTATGATATGATTTCCAAGAACAAACTTTCTCAGCCTATGTCTTTAGAGAACACTTGCTTAGCTTGTGTCCCTGAGGATAACTGATAAGAGCAGTTTTGTGTAGTTTACAAAAAGAACCAAGGAGAAGCTAGTAACCCCCTCCCTCTCTGCCTAGATTTCTGGCCAGCTCCCCCTTCCCTCTCATACTTGAAGACAATTTCTCCTAGCCATACTCTAGCTTCCAGCAGCCAACTAATTAGAGATTAGTCACGCTCTTAACCATTTGCTCATAACCACGCTCATAACCATGTGCCAGCAGGGCACTTTCTGTTCAGCTGTTGACTCCAAATATGAAGTCTTCTAAAATAGAGGAAATGAGAAAGAGTATTTTTAAATATTTTTAAAATAATGTAGAAGCACTTGTGACCACGGTCACAGAATGGTTGAAAAACCAAAGTTGCAAGAGTAGAAACAAATCAGTCCACGGTCTCCGCCTAATCTCTCTTAACTCTCCTCCAAGGGAGGGGTAGAGCACCATTCTGAGTACCCCTGGCAGTAAAAGCACAATGTTTGTTTGTTTTTTTTCAGCAACATATTTGACTTTATAACTGGAATGAAATCTGATTTACTTGATTAAAGTTTAAATTGCTTAGAACTAACAAAAGTGCTAAAAACCAAGTACATCTGGTTCAAGATGCAGCATTTCAAAAAGGCACATAGTAGACAGCAAGAGACTGGAGATGCCAGGGATTGAACCTGGGGCCTCATACACGCGAAGCATGTGCTCTGCCACTGAGCTACATCCCCAGAGCTGCAGGGGTTATGTGGTACAAAATTTTTAGGAATACACATCAACTTTTCCCTAAAATATATTTTGTTATACTTTGATGTGCAAGAATAATGTGGATTTTATAGGTCTCGAATGTCAGGAATGTCAGAAAGAAGGTGTTTGTAAATCAATATCACTAAAGGCTTTAGAGTCGTTTGAGTCATTTGAAATAAGCCCAGGCCCAGCTCAGAACAAGCAGGGGGGAAACTGGACTTTATCCTAGCAACTACCATGCATATAAGTCATTCAGATCAGCAGCCTCTCCGACAGGCCGGCATCAGAAAAAATAGAACCGTGAGTGGCCGCAGCGAAGCCCTGGAAAAAGGAACCGTGTGTAGCACAAAATCCAGGCGTAAGCAGGAGCCACTCCAGCGAGGTAGAGGACTGGGCTAGCCTCGCCTTGCAAGATGCATTCCAACTCGGGTTCCAGGCATGCCTTGTCCACAGTGTCAGCCTGGCGGAAGAAGGAAGAGCCCACTTCCTAGACTGGGTAGTAAACCTGTATCCTGTGGAAAAAAAAGTGTAAGAAAAATACTGAAGGTTCAGATATAAATCCAGGTTTTTACAGTTTAGAAACAGGTTTTAGCCTCGGGCATTGGTTCTCCAAGTGTGGTCTTTGGTCCACCCAGCATCTGCATCTCCTGGGATCCTGCTAAAAATACAGATTCTCGGGCCCCACTGTGGTGGTGAGTAGGGAACTGGGACTTGGGTCCAGTCATCTGTGTTCCAATAGGGCCTGCCGTGCTGTGGAAGTAAGACTCAGGAACCGCTGGTGTAGGCCAGCACATGACTACATCATTTTCTAACAGTATGTACGGGACTAAGGTGTTTCCAACGTTTAAAGATAAAATCATTTAACAGATTACGTCTGAATTTTTCTGAATATTTAAGTGCGTGAGAGAAATCTAATATTTGAGTTTAATTTTTAGGTATACTGTGAAAATAGGATATGGATATTTAAGATGTTAGTTTTAAAAACATAATCGTACCCGAACGCAGGAACAGCGGCACATACAGCTCTCGATATCCAAACGCCCTTGAACATTAGATGTTCTATCCACGAGCCACTCGAGGAGGAAGATAAAGATGAGTAAAAACAGATTAAGAAGAGCAAATCCCCGAAATAAAGCACATCTGCAGCTTCCGATCCTGCAGCTGGACACAGCTGGCCGTGCCGAGGAGCCCGCGCGTGGAGGGGCTCGAGGTGAGGAGGGAGGAGGGACCGCCGGGCCAGGCCTTGACTCCGCAAGCATCCGGCCCTGGGAGCAGCTCGCCCAGGGGCACAGGTCTACGGAGGTTTGGAAACAAAATCACAAAAAAATTCCTCGTTCGTGGGGAACAGTTGCAACCCCGATTCCCATCACGACCGGGATTCAGGGCAGCAAAGACTAGTTGGACGGTGTGTCCGTGGGCCGAGCGTCCGGCGGCTCCTAGACCCCGCGGGGCTCGGACCCCGCAGGCGGATTCTCTTAAGAATTTGGTAACTCGCAGGGTTCGGGGATCGCGGCAGAGGCTCGGTCCTTACCTCGGGCCGCCGGAGCGCCCGCCCCACCACTGAGAACTGCCCCGCGACGCTCGCCACGCCCTGGAGACGAGCTTCCGAGCGCTTGCGGCCCCGCCGGCTCCCCGCGGCACAGCCCTGCGCGGGTGGTTGCGGGCCCTTCGCGCGCCCGCCGCCCTCCTACACGCGGCGGCCGGTGTCCCCGGCCCTGCTCCAGCACCCGGCCTTCGCGACACTCAAAATGTCACCGACGCAACTGCGTAAGGGGAGCGGTGCCGGGGGCCGTGCCGGGGTCTCAGAAGCCGCAGGTAGGCGCGAACCCAATCCTCGGCTCCGGGCTCCCCGGCAAGCGGGTTTCCTCTGCAAACACAGACGGGGACCCCAGGCAAGGACGGCAGCGGCGACGACGCTCGCCGCCTCGGCCGCTCGCACCTCCGTCAGGAGATTTTAGTTCGGGAACGAATGCAGCGATCTGAGTAGGAAAGGACACGTCGTCACCGTCCCCACGAGGCATCCTTAGCTGTGCAGGCGGCGTCTCGGCGACAAGCCTGTGCCCCAGAACAAACCAGGTGAGGACTCCCACTGGCAGGTGCAAGGGGAGGGGCCGCGCGCGCCAGTTGGCTCGGGGTCAGAGGGGCCCCGCGGACGAAGGCGCGGGGAGAACGTTAGAACGGAGAACCTCCGCAGCCGCACGGCCCCAGAGGCGGCCTCAGCCCCGGGGCTCCAGAGGGCTCCCGGCCGGGGCGGGGGGGGGGGGTGGCGGCGAGGGGTCCCGCGCTCAAACGCCAGCCCAAACCTCGCTGGTTGGGAGCAACGCTCGTAACACTTCTCAAGTCCAGCCGCAGCTCTACACCTGAGCCCAAAGACCTCGAGCCCGCGACCCCGAGAGACCGTGCAGACTGGCCGGGGACTTGCTGCAAGGACCAGACGGGGACGGGGACTGAGGAGGGGGAGAACCAGGGAGGGAGGCGGTGGCTCCACAGAGGAAAGAGTGCACTCCCAAGGCACACCCCGGGTCCGCAGGTGCCCTTCCCATCACCGGAGAAAAGCGACCACACAGGGCCCGGAGTCTCCCAACTCGGGCGTTCCTTCACTCCCCGGTGTCTCTGATGTGTGCTCTGCCCTGACCGGAGAGAGGAGGGAACTGGGACGAGAGCGAAGTGGCAGCCGTGGCCTGGCTGGGGCCCACCCTCCCCGCGGAGCGCACCCCGCCGGCTCAGGAGCGCACACCCCACGCGAGTCTGCCCGTCTGCTTGCTAGCTTGCTGCACTGGGACGACTGCCCTCTGGGCCACCGCGGGACCCGGCACGTTCACTCCGCAACACGCAGGCCTTCGCGTAGACGGGGGCCGATGTCCTCGGGGTCACCGGGACCACTAGGTGACCAGCGCGTCCTTCAGCCATCGCCCGGGGCTGACGCGCCGGGTCAGGCCCGCGGGGCTCCTTTCCGGCGGGACGGTTTCGCGCGGCGGGGGAGGCGGCAGGTGGTGAGTGGGCCCGTGCCCCCGGCAGGGAGCTGGAGACTCGCGGGGACTGTTGTCGGGAGGGCGCGGGGCCGCTGTGCGCTTGCACCGACCTCAGGGGGCAGGGAGTAGGGTGTTGGGGGTTTGCGCCCCTTGATCCGGGCTTGCTCGCCCCGGCTCACAGGGGGGCTTTCGGTGAAACGTCCACCTTCGCCAGTCGTCGGGAGGATGAAACCAGTGGCTTTGTTGCCTATTTGTAGACATTATATTTAGTTTCGTGTCTCCCCGACTCGGTCCCAAGTGTCTCCCCTTGGCGTTGGCCTTTTGTTGTCCTGTTGGGAGTCTACGGTCCGGACCCTTTCCCGACACGGCAGGGCCCGGGGAGTCTTCGGGACGCGCAGGGTACTGTCGCTGCGCCGGGCATTTCTGCGGGCGCGCAGGCCTTCCAGGGCGCCGGGCACCGCCGGCCGGGCAGCAGAGCCTGGCTTGTCCCAGCCGGAGGAGCGGCCTCCGCGGGGAGGGAAAGCCGGCGAGGCCACGGACTCCAGCCGGAGGGAAGGCGAGAAACTGAGGCAGAGCGAGGCACGCGTGGAAGCTGTTGATGTGTTTCTCAGCCCGGCTGCCCCCACAGCCTTCGTTGCAAGATTCCCTGCGCAGTCTTAGCTGTCCCGAGCGGAGCGCACCGGCCGTGTACCCTCCCGGCTCCCTCCTGAGCCGCTGCTGCGGCCGGCTCTGTGCTGCCGGCGTGGGCTGGGGCGAGGCGGGACGCAGGCGCAGCCTCCGCGCTCTAAAATCAGCCCAGTCGAGAATGAAGCAAATGCGATCCAGTAGCATAAATCTGCAAATACGAACTGCGCTAAACGACATTGAAGGGAGGTATTATTCGTGTGCATTTGTTCAGTCGACTGACTGATCGTCTTCCTGTGAATGCGGATGGAAGAAACCCGCCGAAGCCCAGTCGCATGCCTCACCAGTAAGGCAGAACCAGTGGTCGACAATTGAGGGGGAAAAGGAGCAAGTATCTCGTGGGGATGTAGCTCAGTGGTAGAGCGCATGCTTTGCATGTATGAGGTCCCGGGTTCGATCCCCGGCATCTCCACTTTCATAAGACCAGACCTGGAGTCCTGGCTTACTTCTTATTTAACCCTTAGCAGGCCCTTCTTCAATTATTAAAGTTAATGACAGAGAGGAATTTTCCTCCAGCCAAAGGTCTTACTGGGCTCTGAATTAAATTGACTTGAGACAGATTAACAGGGCCAAGTAAGGGAGTTTTATTACCTGTGCACAGAGGATTAACCGTGAAACTGAGACCTATTTTGGACAAAGAAAATAAATTTGTGAGGACTTGACAGGTTGAAGATAGATGCTTGGGTACTTTAATAAGAGATTTTAAGTGGGATTTGGGCTGAAGTAGATCTAGTAATAAAGTAACAAGGTTTATTTCTACAGCTGTCTCAATTTTAAATTTCCTATCTCTGGTGGTAAGGATGTCTTTTACTTCTTACCACAAGGAGGGTCCCTTGAATAGGGGAGATTTGTTTCCTGCTTTCAGGGGGGGACAGAGGAAGGTGTGATGTCCTTGCACCTGCTGTTTCCAGAGTAGCTTCTATTCAAAATAATTACTATGCCATTGTGGGACAGACTGCCCTGGGCCCCTACAGTACTTAAAGAAATAAGCCATTAGGGACATATAAAGTTAGGTGTTGTACATTACTGGGAAGTTTAAATATTGCCAAGTTCCTCCACTTAATTGAAATTATAAAGCTAATATATCACAATCATGTAAATACTTTAGAGCATGGAATACTACTCAGCTGTCAAAATGAACTCTTGCCATTTGCAACCACATGGATGGAACTCCAGGGTATTATGCTGAGTGAAATCAGTCAATTAGAGAAAGACAATTATCATATGATCTCACTCATATGGAATTTAAGAAACAAAACAGGATCATGGGGAAGAGAGGAAAAAATAAAACAAAATGAAACCAGAGGGAAAGACAAACTGCAAGAGACTCTTAATCATAGGAAACAAACTGAGGACTGCTGGAGGGCGGGGGTAATTGGGTGACTCACGTTAAGGAGGGCACATGATGTGATGAGCAGGGGGTGTTATATAGGACTGATGAATCATTGACCTCTGTCTCTGAAACTGATAATACATCCCGTTAATTAACTAAATTTAAATAAAAAATTTTAAAAATAGAATCATAAAAATACTTTACAACATCTCTAAATCTCATCACAGATGAACAAACTGGTTATAAAACCTTCCTCTAGACCTCAGCCGCAGCAACATCTTCCTAGGAACATCGCCAAAGGCAAGGGAAGCAAGGGCAGAAATGAACTATTGGGATTTCATCAAGATCAAAAGCTTTTGCACAGCAAAGGAAACAGTCAACAAAACCAAAAGACAACTGACAGAATGGGGGAAGATATTTGCAAACGACATATCAGATAAAGGGCTAGTGTCCAAAATCTATAAAGAACTTATCAAACTCAACACCCAAAGAACAAATAACCCAATCAAGAAATGGGCAGAGGACATGAAAGACATTTCTGCAAAGAAGACATCCAGATGGCCAACGGACACATGAAAAAGTGCTCCACATCACTCGGCATCAGGGAAATACAAATCAAAACCACAATGAGATCCCAACTCACACCAGTCAGAATGGCTAAAATTAACAAGTCAGGAAATGACAGAGGCTGGCGAGGATGTGGAGAAAGGGGAACCCTCCTACCCTGTTGGTGGGAATGCAAGCTGGTGCAACTGCTCTGGAAAACAGCATGGAGGTTCCTCAAAAAGTTGAAAATAGAACTACCCTATGACCCAGCAATTGCACTACTGGGTATTTACCCTAAAGATACAAACGTAGTGATCCGAAGGGGCACGTGCACCCGAATGTTTATAGCAGCAATGTCTACAATAGCCAAACTATGG
>PISX010026139.1:0-24955 GCA_004024625.1 Mellivora capensis | reverse complement strand
CTCCATCTCCCCATGTCCCCCGTGTTATTTGTTATGCTCCGCAAATAAGTGAAACCATATGATAATTGACTCTCTCTGCTTGACTTATTTCACTCAGCATAATCTCTTCCAGTCCCGTCCATGTTGCTACAAAAGTCGGGTATTCATCCTTTCTGATGGAGGCATAATACTCCATAGTGTATATGGACCACATCTTCTTAATCCATTTGTCTGTTGAAGGGCATCTTGGTTCTGTCCATTTTTTGATATCTGTTTTTTGAGAGTTGAGTTTGAGAAGTTCTTTATAGATCCTGGATATCAAACTTTTGTCTGTACTGTCATTTGCAAATATCTTCTCCCATTCCGTGGGTTGCCTCTTTGTTTTGTTGACTGTCTCCTTTGCTGTGCAGAAGCTTTTGATCTTGATGAAGTCCCAAAAGTTCATTTTCGCTTTTGTTTCCTTTGCATTTGGAGACATATCTTGAAAGAAGTTGCTGTGGCTGATACCAAAGAGGTTACTGCCTACGTTCTACTTGAAGATTCTGATGGATCCCTGTCTCACGTTGAGGTCTTTTATCCATTTTGACTTTATCTTTGTGTATGGTGTATGAGAATGGTTGAGTTTCATTCTTCTACATATAGCTGTCCAATTTTCCCAGGACCATTTATTGAAGAGACTGTCTTTTTTCCACTGTATATTTTTTCCTGCTTTGTCAAAGATTATTTGACCATAAAGTTGAGGGTCCATATCTGGGCTCTCTACTCTGTTCCACTGGTCTATGTGTCTGTTTTTATGCCAGTACCATGCTGTCTTGGTGATCACAGCTTTGTAGTAAAGCTTGAAATCAGGTAACCTGATGCCTCCAGTTTTGTTTTTCTTTTTAAACATTTCCTTAGCAATTCGGGGTCTCTTCTGATTCCATAGAAATTTTAGGATTATTTGCTCTAGCTTTTTGACAAATACCGGTGGAATTTTGATTGGAATGACATTAAAGGTATAGATTGCTCTAGGTAGTATAGACATTTTAACAATGTTTATTCTTCCGATCCAAGAGCATTGAATGGTCTTCTATATTTTTGTGTCTTCTTCAATTTCTTTCATGAGTGTTCTGTAGTTCCTTGAGTACAGATCCTTTACCTCTTTGGTTAGGTTTATTCCATGGTATCTTATGGTTCTTGCTGCTGTAGTAAATGGAATCAATTCTCTAATTTCCCTTTTTGTATTTTCATTGTTAGTGTATAAGAAAGCCACTGATTTCTGTACATTGACTTTGTATCCTGCCACGTTATTGAATTGCAGTATGAGTACTAGGAGTTCGGGGCTGGAGTCTTTTGGGTTTTCCATATAAAGAATCATGTCATCTGCGAAGAGAGAGAGTTTGACTTCTTCATGCCAATTTGGATACCTTTTATTTCTCTTTGTTGTCTGATTGCTCTTGCTAGGACTTCTAATACTATGTTGAACAAGAGTGGTGAGAGTGGGCATCCTTATCATGTTGCTGATCTCAACGGGAAGGCTGTGAGCTTTTTCCCATTGAGGATGATGTTTGCTGTGAGTCTTTTATAGATAAATTTTATGAAGTTCAGGAATGTTCCCTCTATCCCTATACTTTGAAGCACTTTAATCAGGAACGGATGCTGGATTTTGTCAAATGCTTTTTCTGCATCAATTGAGAGGACCATGTGTTTCTTCTCTCTTCTCTTATTGATTTGTTCTATCACATTGATTGATTTGCGAATGTTGAACCATCCTTGTAACCCAGGGATGAATCCCACCTGGTCATGCTGGATAATCTTTTTAATGTGCTGTTCGATCCTGTTTGCTAGGATCCTGTTGAGAATCTTAGCATCCATATTCATCAGTGATATTGGTCTGAAATTCTCCTTTAGGGTGTGGTCTCTGCCTGGTTTGGGGATCAGGGTAATACTGGCTTCATAAGAAGAGTCTGGAAGTTTTCCTTCTGCTTTATTTTTTGAAACAGCTTCAAGAGAATAGGCGTTATTTCTTCTTTGAAAGTTTGGTAGAATTACCCAGGGAATCCTCAGGTCCTGGGATCTTGTGTTTTGGGAGGCTTTTGATCACTGCTTCAATCTCGTTACTAGATATTAGTCTATTCCGGTTGTCAATTTCTTCCTGGTTCAATTTTGGGAGTTTATAGTTTTCCAGGAATGCATCCATTTCATCTAGGTTGTTTAACTTGTTCACATATAACTGTTGGTAATAACTTCTGATGATTGTTTCTACTTCCTTGGTGTTGGTTGTGATCTCTCCCTTTTCATTCATAATTGTATTAATTTGAGCTTTCTCTCTTTTCTTTTGGATTAGTGTGGCCAATGGTTTATCGATCTTATTGGTTCTTTCAAAAACCAGTTTCTATTTTCATTGATTCGTTCTACTGTATCTCTAGTTTCTACCTCACTGATTTCTGCTCTAATCTTGATTATTTCCCTTTTCTGTGTGGAGTTGGTTTGATTTGTTTTTGATTCTCCAGTTCTTTAAGGTGTAGAGACAGCTGGTGTATTCTGGATTTTTCAGTTTTTCTGAGGGAAGCTTGGATGGCTATGCATCTCCCCCTTAGGACTGCCTTTGCTGTATCCCGTAGATTTTGGACCCATATTTCTTCATTTTCATTGGTTTCCATGAAGTTTTTAATTCTTTTGTGATCTCCTGGTTGATCTAAGGATTCGGTTTTTTTTTAAGATTTTTTTTCTTTATTTATTTTTTTTAATTTATTTTTATTTCTTTTCAGCATAACAGTATTCATTGTTTTTGCACCCACACCCACTGCTCCATGCAGTACGTGCCCTCCCTATATCCAAACACCAGGCTCCCCTAACTTCCCACCCCCGCCCCTTCAAAACCCCTCAGGTTGTTTTTCAGAGTCCATAGTCTCTCATGGTTCACCTCCCCTTCCAATTTTCCTCAACTCCCTTCTCCTCTCCATCTCCGCGTGTCCTCCATGTTATTTGTTATGGTCCAAAAATAAGTGAAACCATATGATAATTAACTCTCTCTGCTTGACTTATTTCACTCACCATAATCTCTTCCAGTCCCGTCCATGTTGCTACAAAAGTTGGGTATTCATCCTTTCTGATGGAGGCATAATACTCCAGAGTTTATATGGACCACATCTTCCTTATCCATTCGTCCGTGGAAGGGCATCTTGGTTCTTTCCACAGTTTGGCAACCGTGGCCAAGATTTTATTCATTTATTTGACAGACAGAGACCACAGGTAGGCATAGAGGCAGGCAGAGGGAGAGGGAGGAGGCAAGCTCTCTGCCTAGCAGAGAGCCCGATTCAGGGCTTGATCCCAGGACCCTGGGACCATGACCTGATCCAAAGGCAGAGGCTTTAACCCACTGAGCCACCCA
Source organism: Mellivora capensis (assembly GCA_004024625.1). Classification (NCBI taxonomy): domain Eukaryota; kingdom Metazoa; phylum Chordata; class Mammalia; order Carnivora; family Mustelidae; genus Mellivora; species Mellivora capensis. The sequence goes on along the minus strand of PISX010026139.1, from coordinate 21,603 downwards.
GGTACCCCTGATCCAAGCATTCTTAAGCAAGGTGGTCTTTAGATTCCAGGTTTGAGTTCTTTCCAAACACTTCCTTGTGATTGAGCTCTAGTTTCAAAGCATTGTGATCTGAGAATATGCAGGGAATAAGCTCAGTCTTTTTTTTATCAGATGAGCCCTGATTTGTGACCCAATATGTGATCTATTCTGGAGAAGGTTCCATGTGCACTTGAGAAGAATGTGTATTCTGTTGTTTTAGGGTGGAATGTTCTGTATATATCTATGAGGTCCATCTGGTCCAATGTGTAATTCAATGCACTTGTTTCTTTATTGATTTTCTGCTTGAATTATCTGTATATTACTGAGAGAGGCGTGTTGAGATCTCCTACTATCAATGTATTCATATCTATATGACTCTTTATCTTGATAAATAGTTTTCTTATGTAATTGGCTGCTCCCGTATTGGGGGCATAAATATTTACAATTGTTAGATCTTCTTGGTGGATAGTCCCTTTAAGAATGATGTAGTGTCCTTCTGTATCTCTGACTACAGTCTTTAGTTGAAAATCTAATTTCTCTGATATGAGAATCGCTACCCCAGCCTTCTTTTGAGGCCCATTAGCATGAAAGATGCTTCTCCATCCCTTCACTTTCAGTCTGGGTGTATCCTTAGGTTCAAAATGGGTCCCTTGTAGACAACTTATGGATGGGTCCTGTCGTTTTATCCAATCTGCAACTCTGTGTCACTTAATGGGTGCCTTTAGGCCATTCACGTTGGGAGTGATTATTGATAGATGCGTTTTTATTGACATCGTGTTACCTTTGAAGTCTTTCTTTCTGTAGATTGTCTCTATATTTCTGTTCAATGATATTCTTAGGAGTTTTCCTCTTTTATAGAACTCCCTTTAATATTTCCTGCAGTGTCAGCCTGGTGGTCGCATACTCTTTTAAGCCTTGCCGGTTGGAAACTCTTTATCTCTCCATCCATTTTGAATGCCAGTCTTGCTGGATAAAGTATTCCTGGCTGCATGTTCTTCTCACTTAGTGCCCTGAATATGTCTTGCCAGCCCTTTCTGGCTTGCCAGGTTTCTGTGGACAGGTCTGTCATTATTCTGATGGGCTTTCCTCTGTACGTAAGGAGCTTCTTTGTCCTAGCTGCCTTCAAGAGGGCCTGCCTACAATTATAATTCTTCATTCTTGCTATTATGTGTCTTAAGGACTTTCAAGAATCTATAATCTTGGGGGGAGACCATTCTGCCTCTAGTACATGAACGCTGGTTCCATTCACGAGATTGGGGAAATTTTCATGGAGAACTTGTTCTACTATATCTTCTAGACTTCTTTCTTTCTCATCCCCTTCTGGGATTCCAATAATTCTGACGTTGGAATGTTTCATGGCATCATTTATTTCCCTGATTCTGTTTTTTGGCTTCTAAGCTTCGTAATTTTGTTCCAGGCTTCCTCCTGATCCTTTCTCTCTATCTGTTTGTCCTCCAGATCACTAATTCTATCTTCTGTCTCAGTTACCCTAGCTTTTAGAGAATTTAGATTAGATTGGAACTCATTGAGAGCATTGTGAACATCATCCCTGGTGGCTTTCAGTTCTACCCTAATCAATTCCGTTTGGTCATCCATGGCTTTTTCCAATCTAGCCATTGCCTGGATAATTGTTAGCCTGAATTCCCTTTCTAACATATTGTCTATGTCGATAGCCATTAGCTCTGTTGCAGAAGGCCCATTCTCTGAATTTTCCTTCTGTTGGGCATTCCTCCTCCTAGTCATGTTGGTGAGAGATGGCTGAACGGGTGTAGCTTGATATATCGACTGTGGTGCAGTCAAGGTGCACCCTGGATCGCTTCTGAGCAATCAGGAGTCCTCACCCAAATGAGAGAAAAAAGAAAAGAAAAAGAAAAAAGAGATAGAGTGAGAGAGACAGGAAAAAAGAGTAGATAAAAGAGAAGTCTCAGCCCAAATGGGCCCCAAGGTAAGGTTTATGAAGTATACAAACAAAAACAGACAAACAAAAATACTGATAAAATTATATGACAAGAGAAAAAATACATATTTATAAAAGCAAAAAAAGAAAAGAACCTCGTCAAAGAGAACCCCAAATATAAGACTTATATACTATCAGGACAAACACAAATTCACAGAAACAGTGGCAGGAGAAAAAGTTGGGAGAGTGGGTATAAATTCTCAGTGTGGGCGATGAAGGTTATTTTGATTCTTCCTGGGTGTATCTTGATATCTTTAACTCTATATGAAGTTTAACTCTATATGAATATTAAAAAACAAAAATACAAAAAAAAGGAATAAACTAAACTAAACTAAGCTAAAATTTTAAAAAAATTAAAAAATAGAAAAGCAAAAGAAAAACGCAGGTATATGTATCAAAAAGTTCAGGTTAAAAGGTTATTATGGAATTTGATGTACTGGTCATCTTACTGTGATGGTAAATAGGTTAAAAAATTGTCTTATAAAAAAAATGAACCAGGTTAGTGGGAACGAATTAAAAATAAAAGTTGTATCTATGAAGTAGTGATGGTTGTTCTCTTGTTGTCTTTTTTTCCCCCCCTGGTTGGTTTTTTGGGGGAGGGGCCTGCCACGTGGGTTGTAGGACTATTTTCCCTGAGTTAAGTCCTCCTGTTCCCCTCAAAGGGGTGGGCTCTGAGGAAACCGGTTTTTCAGGCTTTTATTCTCTGGAGGTTTTTATGTTTATTCATTTTTTTCCCTCTCACCTTGATAGCTTTTGATGATTTTTGGAGGTTTAGAGGAAAGCAAACTGCACCCAGACCTCCCTCTAAGAAAGAAGCCTCAGTCTGTTCCCCTCTGGGTGCTGCAGAGCACACAAGTTCCCCCTTGGCCACTGGCAGAGCATGTTCCAAGTCGTGGTCCCTGGGGATACAGGAACTCCTGCTTGTACCCCAAACCACATCAGCGGTGGCTGTCTGGGCAGCTCCCTACTGCCAGAGAGGTTCCAAGCAGTGATCACACACTGAGATTTTCCCGCTGGCCCGGGGTGGGAGTGCCTGGTCTGAGAGCGCTGGGCTGGCGCCTGCACGCACCTCTCTCAGGGGAGGGTGTGGGGTGCACATGTCTCACGGCACGGCACTCACATGGCAGAGTGCAAGAAGGTTGTGATTCTGCTGGCTGGCAAGGCTCCCAGCTCCTCATGGGACTCCACAAGATCTCAGGCGTGCTGGTGGCTCAGGGACCAAGACCTGGTTTCTCCACCTCACTCTCTCTGGCTCAGGGGTGGTTGTCCTAGGTCCGGGGACTTAAGCCCCTGTCCCTAACCACCCCGATTACCTCAATTTCCCCCTGTGATCCTTTGCTCTTTTTGAGTGTTTTCAACCAGACCCCAAGTTAATGCTGGTCCCCAGACTCATGGCACTCTCGTATTGGGGTATTACTTTCCAATGGGTCACTTCTGGTGGCTCCCTCCCCCTTTTGTTTATCTTCCAATACCAGCCCGGCATTCCCACTCCACTTTACCTGCCCACTGGCATCTTCTGCCTCTGTAGAGATCCAGACGTGTATAATTCTGATCTCGGGCTGATTTCATGGGTGATTGGACATCTTTGGTAGGTAATCAGCTCACTTTAGGGTACAGGTTGAAACTGTGCCTCCTCCTACTTCCCCACCATCTTGTCTCAGGTATTCATCTTTTCTGATGGCTTAGTAATATTCCATTGTGTATATGGACCACATCTTCTTTATCCATTCATCTGTTGAAGGCCATCTTAGCTCTTTCCACAGTTTTACTATTGTGGAGACTGCTGCTATTTACTTTGGGGTGCATGTGCCCCTTTAGATCACTACATTTGTATCTTCAGGGCAAATAACCAGCAGTGCAATTGCTGGGTCATAGGGTGGCTCTATTTTCAACTTTTTGAGGACTCTCCACACTGTTTTCCAAAGCGAGTGTACCAGCTTGCATTCCCACCAACAATGTAGGAGGATTCCTCTTTATCTGCATCCTCGCCAACACCTGTCATTTCCTGACTTGTTAATTTTAGCCATTCCGACTGGTGTGAGGTCGTATCTTACTGTGGTTTTGGTTTGTATTTTCCTGATGGTGAGTGATGTTGAACACTTTTTCATATGTCTATTGGCCACATTCAAATTAATTATTGAGAAATACTTATTTATTGCCATTTTATTAGTTGTTTTTTCATTGTTTCCAGAAAGTTTCTCTGATCCTTTCTTGGCGTTTCACTTTTGGTGTCTGTTTTCCATTCAGAGTCCCCTTTAATATTTCTTGCAGGGCTAATTTAGTGGTCATAAACTTCTTTAGTTTTTGTTTGTTTGTTTGTTTGTTTGTTGTCTGGAAAACTTTTCTTTCTTTCTATTATGAATGGTAGCATTCCTGGATAAAGCATTCTTAGCTGCAGATTTTTCCATTTCAGCATGTTGAATGTATCGTGCCTCTCCCTTTCTGGCCTTTTGGATTTCTTTTAGGAGATCTCCAGTTAACCTTATTTTTTTCCCCTTGTAAGGTAAGGACTCCTTTTGTCTTACTTCTTTAAAGGTTTTTTTCCCCTATATCACTATATTTTACCAATTTAATTACAATATGTTTTGGCTTTGGCCTGCTTTTGTGGATTTTGATGGGAGTTCTCTGTGCATCCTGGATCTTGATGTCTTTTTATTTCTCAAATTAAGGAAGTTTTTAGCTATTATTTCCTCAAATAAATTTTCTGCCCCCTTTGCTCTCTCTTCTTTTTCTTGGGCTCCTATAATATGAATTTTATTACTTTTGATGGAGTCACTGAGTTTCCTAAGTGCATTGTTTTGTTACATAATTCTTCTTTCTCTCTTTTGCTCAGCTACATTACTTTCAATTACTTTGTCTTCTAGGTCAATAATTCATTCCTCTGCTTTTCCAGACTGCTCTTAATTACATCAAGTGTATTTCTAATCTGGGTGCCTGGGTGGCTCAGGGGGTTGGACCTCTGCCTTCAGCTCAGGTCATGATCTCAGGGTCCTGGGATCGAGCCCCATGTCAGGCTTTCTTCTCAGTGGGGAACCTGCTTCCCCCGTCTCTCTGCTTGATGTTCTGCCTACTTGTGATCTCTCTCTCTGTCAAATAAATAACATCTTTTTTAAAAAAAAGTGTATTTCTAATCTCATTTATTACATACTTCATCTCTGGTTGAGTCTTCTTTAAGGTTGTAATGTTCTCACTGATATTTTTTTTTAATTTTTTTTCTCAAGCCTAGTGGGTGTCCTTATGGTTGTTTCTTTAAGTTCCCCATCAAGGATGTTACTTATATCTGTTTCACTTAGATCTCTGTCATGGTCTTATCATGTCCTTTCATTTGGGATAAATTCCTCTATCCTGGCATTTTGTCTACATCTCTGTCTTTTTTTCTGTGTTAGAAAAGCCAGTTATGTTTCCTGTTCCTGAATGTAATGGACTTATGAAGGAGAGGTTATGTATATTACAGGGGCTTCTGATTGTGAGGGACTCAGACATAGGAGTTGATGGATGTGTCATGAAATTGTTATGCTGCCAGCTTTGCTGTAGTTTACAATTAACTTTAGAGCTAGATGAACCTCAGTCTTCTGTAAGAGAAAGTTTTATCACTTAACCATTTGCCATAAGATTCATAAATTGGGTTCTGAAGCCAGACAGGGGTTCCCATCTACAGCTTGGCTAGGATAAGGATCTGAAGGGTATTTTCTTTTCCCTCCTGACACCAACCAATTTTTTGATTCTCTAACACCAAATGGGCATCCTACAATTCAATTGTGTAACTAACTACACAGAATTAACAAAGGTTTAAGATCTCAGTCGCACAAAACTGCTCTCACTCAGAAACATTCTTAAGTACTGGTCCCTGAGTTACTCAAAATTATGTCCTACTTTGGCATAAATTTGGGGGTTCCCACTACCCACCCAAGGTTCAATAACTCACTAGAATATCTCACAAAACTCAGGAAAGTAATTTACTTATTATTACTGGTCTCTTTCAGACAAAAGGTTGATATCCAGTGTCTATAAAGAACTTCTCAAACTCAACACACACAAAACAGATAATCATATCAAAAAATGGGCAGACAATATGAACAGACACTTCTCCAATGAAGACATACACATGGCTATCAGACACATGAAAAAATGTTCATCATCACTAGCCATTAGGGGGACTCAAATTAAAACCACATTGAGATACCACCTCACACCAGTTAGAATGGCTAAAATTAACAAGACAGGAAACAACGTGTGTTGGAGAGGATGTGGAGAAAAGGGAACCCTCTTACACTGTTGGTGGAAATGCAAGTTGGTATAGCCACTCTGGAGAACAGTGTGGAGATTCCTCAAGAAGTTAAAAATAGAGCTTCCCTATGACCCTGCTATTGAGGGCTCTTCTTTTCTCTCCCATCCCTATGCCCCAGTTTCTTCCTCTGGACATAAGATCCTTTAAGATTTACCAAATTATATTCTGGTGGCCAAAGGGGTCCCTCATAGCTGTCTTCATAAAGCCAGGCCCCACCATTGTCTGGATTGCTCAGGAAATGGGTGCTCCAGGTCCACAGCAAAAGCAGCATTAGACAGAGCACGGAAATCAGATATTCTTTTCCTTCTGCCCCACTTAGTCCTAGGGCTGGGATCTCTCCTCTGATCTTGATTATTTCCCTTCTTGTGAGTGGGGTTAGCTTAATTTGTTGTTGATTCCCCAGTTCTTTAAGGTGTAATGAGAGCTAGTGAGCTAGTGTATTATGGATATTTCAGTTTTTTTGAGTGAGGTTTGGATGGCTATGTATTTCCCCCTTAGGACTGCCTTTGCTGTATCCATTAGGTTTTATATTGAAGTGTCTTCATTCTCATTGGTTCCCATGAATTGTTGAAGTAATTCTTTGATTTCCTGGTTGATCCAAACATTCTTAAGCAAGGTGGTCTTTAGCTTCCAGGTGTTTGAATCACTTCCAAAAGTTTTCTTGTGCTTGAGTTCCAGTTTCAAAGCATTGTAGTCCAAAAATATGCAGGCAATAATCTCAATCTTTTGGTATCAGTTGAGCCCTGCTTTGTGACCCAGTATGTGGTCTATTCTGGAGAAGGTTCCATGTGCACTTGAGAAGAATGAGTATTCTGATGTTTTAGGGTGGAATGTTTTGTATATATCTATGGGGTCCATCTGGTCCAATGTGTCATTAAATGCTCTTGTTTCTTTACTGATTTTCTGCTTGGATGATCTATCTATTATGGGGAGTAGCATGTTAAGATCCCCTACTATTAATGTATTCATATCAATATGACTCTTTATCTTGATTAATGGTTGTCTTAAGTAGTTGGCTTCTCCTGTATTGGGGGCATAAATATTTACAATTGTTAGATCTTCTTGGTGGATAGACCCTTTAAGAATGATGCAGTGTCCTTTATCTCTGACTACAGTCTTAAGTTTAAAATCTAATTTATCTGATATGAGAATCGCTATCCCAGCCTTCTTTTGAGGCCCATTGGCATGAAAGATGCTTCTCCATCCTTTCACTTTCAGTCTGGATGTATTCTTAGGTTCAAAATGGATCTCTTGTAGACAACATATGGATAGGTCTTGTCGTTTTATCCAATCTGCAACCCTGTGCCACTTTATGGGAGTGTTTAGACCTTTCACATTGAGAGTGATTATTGAGAGATATATTTTTTAAATATTTTATTTATTTATTTGACAGAGATCACAAGTAGGCAGAGAGAGAGAAAGGAGGAAGCAGCCTCCCTGCTAAGCAGAGAGCCCAATGTGGGGCTCAATCCCAGGACCCTGGGATCATGACCTGAGCCTAAGGCAGAGGCTTTAACCCACTAAGCCACCCAGGAGCCCAGAGAGGTACGTTTTTATTGACATTGTGTTGCCTGTGTAGTCCTTGTTTCTATAGATTGTGTCTGTAAATTTCTGTTCTATGACACTCTTGGGTTCTTTCTTCTTTTATAGAACCCCTCTGATTATTTCTTGTAGTGCCAGGTTGGTGGTTACATACTCAATTAAACCTTGCCAGTCTTGGAAATGCCATCTTTTCATCTATTTTGGATATCAACCTTTCTGGATAAAGTATTCTTGGCTGCATATTCTTTTCATTAATGCCCTGAATACGTCTTGCCAACCCTTTCTTGCTTGCTAGCTTTCTTTGGACAGGTCTGATGTTATTATGCTGTACCTTCCTCTGTAAATAAGAAATATCTTCCCCCTAGCTGCTCTCAAGAGCTCCTGTCTGAAATTATGATTCATCAGTTTCACAATCAGGTGTCTCGGGGTCTTTCTAGATTCTATGATCTTGGGAGCAAGCCTTTCTGCCTCTAGTACACAAACGCTGGTTCCATTCACCAGATTGGGAAAATTTTCATGGAGAATTTGGTCAACTATGTCCTCTAGTCTTCTTTCTTTCTCCCCCCCGCCTCAGGGATTCCAATAATTCTGACGTTGGAACATTTCATGGCGTCATTTATTTCTTTAATTCTGTTTTCATGGCTTCTAAGCTGTTTGTTCCAGGCCTCTTCCTTATCCTTTTTCTCTATCAGTTTGTCTTCTAGATCACTAATTCTATCTTCTGCCTCAGTTACCCTCGCTGTTAAAGAATTTAGGTTACATTGGAACTCATTGATGGCATTTTTAACTTCTTCCCTGGTGGCTTTCACTTCTGCCCTAATTGATTCTATGTTGTCATTAATGGTTTTCTCCAACCTAGCCATTGCCTGGATAATTGTTAGCCTGAATTCCCTTTCTGACATACTGTTTGTATCCATTTCTAATAGCTCTGATGGAGAGAGCACAGTCTCTGAATTTTTCCTCTGTTGGGTATTCCTCATTGTAGTCATTTTGGTGAGAGATGGCTGAAGGGATGTGTAGCTGAATGTATCAACCGTGATCCAGGCAAGGTGCACCCTGGAACACTTCTGAGCAATTGGGAGTCACCACCAGAAAGAAAGAAAAAAAAATAGAGAGAAAGAGAGAGATAGGAAAAAAAAAGAAAGAAGAGAGAAGACCTAGCCATAATGGGTCCCAAGGGTATGATTTATAAGGTATACAAACAAAAACAAACAAAAAGACTGACAAAAGTAAATGACAAGGAAAAAAGAACCCAGCCAAAATGAACCCCAAGTATAAGATTTATATAATACCATAATAAAAACAAATACACAGAAACACTGACAGAAGAAAAAGATGGGAGGGTGGTTATAAATCCTCAGCAGTGGCAAGGAAGGTTATTTTGATTCTTCCTGGATGTATCTTGATATCTTTGTTAAAGAACTCAAGGTTCCTGAGATAAAGGGGGATTAATACTGGTTTATAAGTATGGGTAGTATTGATTGGGGAAAAAGGATTGCCTTGAAGCTTACCTCTATATTAATATTAAAATAGAAAAGCAAAAGAAAAAAACAGATGTATATATCCAAAAAGTTCAAATTAAAATGTTATTATGGAATTTGTTGTATTGAACCACTTGTGATGATGGTAAATATGTTAAAAATTTTTAAAAAATTAAAAAGAATGAGACTGGTGGGAACGAATTGAAAAATAAAAGTTGTATCTATGAAATATACAGGTTTTATGTCAATACCGGGAGCTTAATATCTTCTTTTCCCCTGATATTTTGGTTTTACAGTTTTATGGGGACCTTGTGGTGGTTATGCTCTTAGTTTTTTTGCCTGCATTTCTGGAGGAGCAGCCTGCTGCATTGTTTTTCAGGCAGTCTTGTTTGGATTGAGTTCTCCTGCCCCCTATCAAGGGGCTGGGCTCTAAGGAAATTGGTTTTTCAGGTTTTTGTTCTTTGGAGGTTTTTTCTTTCTTTGTTTGTTTGTGTTTTGTTTTGATTTGTTTTGTTTTCCCTTGGTGGGTTTTGGCAGTTCTTTGGAGGTTTAGAGAAAAGCAAACTGCACCCATATCTCTGTTTCAGAGAGAAGCCTCAGTCTGTTCCCCTCTCTTAGGTCCAGAGCACACAGACTCCCCCTCTGCCCTCTCTCACCGGCAGAGCACGTCTCCAGCCACCATCTCAGGGGTTGCAAGAGTTCCTGCTTGTGACTGTACCTTAGTTATACTAAAACCATAAGTGATATTGGTCCAGGGAACCCACTTCCAGTGGCTGCCTTTGCCAGATGCTTTTGGGGTTGGTCCAGACAGCCAAAGAGATCCAAACCAGAGATAGATCACTGAGATTTTCATTTACACCCAGGCTAGGAATGTTCAGACTCTTGGCCAGTCCTAGAGACCACTGGCTAGCACCCACAGACTGCACAGTCCTCTCTCAGGGGAGTGTGTGGAGCATGGCTCAGGGCCCGGTCCTGCAGTGTGTGCGCAGAGTGTAAAAGGCTGTGGTTTTAGAGAGCACTGGCTGGCTTCCACCCAGACTCTCTCAGTTCACCCAGACTCTCTCACACATATGGGTGGCTCAGGGACAATGGCCTGGAGGCTTCGCTGCACTCTCTCAGACACAGGTGGTCACCAGCAGTGACCATATTGGGTCCATCGTCCTAAGCCCATGCCCATGACTTCCCAATTACACCAGTTGCCCCTCTTTTTGAGTGCTTTTTTTTTTGCACTTTTTGAGTAATTTTAACTAGACTCCAAGTTAATGCTGGTCCCCAATCACAGAGCACTCTCGTATTGGGGTATTACTTTCCAATGGTTGCTTCTGGTCGCTCTCTCCCCCTTCTGTTTATCCTCCAGTATCAGTCTGACTGTTCAAAACTGATTTATCTCACCACTTGAGTCTTCTGCCTCTGTAGAGATCCAGAAGTGTATAACCCTACATCTCAGGCTGATTTCATGTGTGTTCAGAGTGTTCTGGTAGATAATCAGCTCACTTTAGGGGATCTGTTGAAACAGGGTCTCCTACTTCTCCACCATCTTGCCCCCTCACATACAGTGTCGTTTGAGGCAGATAAAGGAAGTACATGACTTCTGAAAGTTGTTTCCATTTACTATGATGTCTGTGACAAAATAGCTTTCACATTTGGTTGAGAGCCACTATTTTTATTGATCTATTGAAACTAACCCAAAAGTGTTGAATCATTTGATGAAATATTTCCTACACTGTGGCTTCAAGGCCACTCTAAGCAGCATAACCAATGGAACTTTCGTGAGAATCTGCAAGAGTTCCATGCTCCACTACGTCCTTAGGCTATGAGCTGAATGGGGCATTTCTCAAATACAGAACTCTGTGAAGCTAAAGACTAAGACTAGGATTGACTGATTATTTTCATCTACTTGGCAAGCATTTCTTGAGTATGTCCTTTGTTCCGAGTCCTGTACTACGTCCTCAGGATACAGGGAGGATTCAGTACCCAGCCCTGACTAAAAAGGGCTTCTATTCTACTGAGGAGAAGAGACATGGTTTCTTCTAACTTAAAATCAGCTCCCCTTTGCCATTCTCTATTAGTCAGAGTTCTCCAATGGAAAAGACCCTATGAATATTTGTGTGTGTATGCATATATATATATACATATATATATATATATACATATATATATATACATGAATATAAAGATATTTATTATAAGGAATTGGTTCACATGATTGTGGAGGTTGTCAAGTCCAATCTGAAGAGTAAACCAGTAGTCTATAGACCCAGTATGCAAGCCAAATTCCAGTTATAAGGCCGTCAAAGAAGAAGAGGAATATATAGGCTGGAAGATGGCAGAGTAGGAGGACCCTAAGCTCACCCATGGATAAAACTAAGTAACGTTCATATCAATGTGCATAACCCAGAAAATAACCTGAAAACTGACAGAACAAACTCCACAACTAAACGTAAAGAGGTCATACCAAAGAGGATAGGAAGGGTGGAGATGCAGTGGGGAGATAAAGGGACCAATGGGACTGTCCATGGGAGGGAAGTCCCCACAGGTGTGGAGGTGAGAGGAAAAACAATTATCACATCAGGGAGCAAACACAGGGAAGAAAAATCCCCATAATATTTGACTTTGAAAACCAGAGGGACCAAATTTCATGAGTTCTTACAACTAGCCGAACTTAAAACCTGGAATTTTAAAAACCAGTGGTATCAGTTTTGGGAGACCTAGGGGTGCAAGAGGTAAATGAGACCTTTCCTTAAAGAGAAAGCACAACGTATATCCCCTGGAGATACAGCATAGAAAACAGCAGTTTGAGAAATATATGGGGTATATGAGGGGGTTGTTTACTACTCTCACAGCATGTCCTGGGGAGACAGAAGTCCTTGGGAGATTCCTCCAGGAACAAATGAATTGGCAAGTGCCATTTCTCTATTCCAGGCTCCAGCACAAACAGGGCCACTGGCAGGAATCAGTGCAGCACTGAGACTCACTATTTAACTTGCTAAGAGCATGCCCAGACTCCCCCCCCCTACAAGTTTGGTGAATCTTCCCCCTACAGCCAGACATGCCTCTGTCCTGACACTGCATGTTGCCTCCCCCAGAAGACCAATGCAAACCCTGTTAACACTGTGCATCTCATTCCTTCACACACAAGGGATCCACCACCTTCAATATGCCCTTGGTCAAAGCCCATCCAAAGTGGTGCCACAAGCCTGGGAGTGTGCAAACAGCCAAGACAGAGGCCAACATTACTATAAAGTGAATTATGCCCTAGGGATAGGGGAAGACAAAAATACACACAAGTCAGCGTGGATCCAACAGTGGGCTGGGGGCACACAGGTGGTCTGGCTGTGGGGCCACCAAACAATGAAAGTTTCTCAGGAGAAAGCACAGGGAAAGTGTCATGTAGTTTGTTGCTACTGTGTGTCTGACAAATGCCTGGTCTGATGCAACTCAACACCAAAGGTAGCCCCAGGCTGGGGAACAAACACTGCCCACAATGGGCAAACAGCCACTACAGATGATAGGACTGAAGGAAAATGCAGCTCAACCATAATAACAGGGTGCACTCAATACATATAGAAGACCACTGAAATACCATGTTCTGGGGAACAGGGGACACTACACAATAGGGGACAACAGGACCTATTCTTCATAAAGCCACTAACTTCAAAAGCAGAGACATAGCTGAGTTTTCTAACACAGAAATAGACACAGAGACTTAGATAAAATGAGGAGTCAGAGGAATATATCCTAAATGAAAGAACAGGACAAAGTCACAACAAGAGACCTAAACAAAACTGAGGTAAGTAATATGCCTAATAGAAAACTTAATAATCATAAAGATACTTACTGGACACGAGAAAACAGTGACGGACATCAGTGATAACCTTAACAAACAGATAAAATAGAACAAATCAGGGGCGCCTGGGTGGTTCAATGGGTTAAGCCTCTGCCTTTGGCTCAGGTCATGATCTCAAAATCCTGGGATTGAGCCCCACATCGGGCTCTCTGCTCAGCAGGGAGTCTGCTTCCCTTCCTCTCTCTCTGCCTGCCTCTCTGCCTACTTGTGTTCTCTGTCTGTCAAATAAATAAATAAATAAAAATCTTTTAAAAAGAACAAATCAGTGATAAAGAACACAGTAAATGAAATTTAAAAATATACTAGATGGAATAAATAGTACTAGAGGAAGCAGAAGAATGAATCAGTAACTGGAGAGCAGAGTAATGGAAGTAATAAAGATAAACAAATGATAGAAAATGTATGCAAAATGTTGCGGAGCATAACAAATAACACAGAGGATATGGGGAGATGGAGAGGAAAAGGGAGTTGAGGCAAATTGGAGGGGGAGATGAACCATGAGAGACTATGGACTCTGAAAAACAACCTGAGGGTTTTGAAGGGGCGAGGGGTGGGAGGTTGGGGGAGCCAGGTGGTGGGTATTATGGAGGGCATGCATTGCATGGAGCACTGGATGTGGTGCAAAAACTATGAATTCTGTTATGCTGAAAAGAAATTAAAAAAAAGAAAATGTACGCAAAATGAAAATAGTATTAGGGAACTCAGTGACAACATCAGGCATAATATCATTCACATTACAGGGAACCCAGATGGAGAAGAGAGAGAAAAGGGGAGCATAAAAAGTATTTGAACAAGTAATAGCTGAAAACTTCCCTAATCTGGGGAAAGAAACAGAAATCCAGATTCAGGAGGCACAGAGATCTCCCAACAAAATTGAGGGCTACAAGACATATAATAGTTAAAATATCAAAAAGAGGCAATAGAGGAATTTTACAGGCGCAGGAGCAAAAAAAGAAAAAAAATAGTTACATACAAAGAAAGCTCTGTAAGGGTATCAGGGGACTTTTCCGCAGAAATTTTGCAGGCCAGAAGAGGGTGACATGATATATTCAAAGTGCTGAAAGGAAAAAAAAATGCAGCCAAGAATTTATCTAGCAAGGCTATCATTCAGAATACAAGGAGAAATAGTTTCCCAGACTCGCCCCCCAAAAAAGAATAAAGTTACAGTAATTCATGATCATTAAACCAGCCCTAAAAGAAATATTAAAGAGGAAACTGATTGGAAATGAAAGACCATAAGTAAGAGTAAGAGAAGTAGGAAGCACAAAAGCCATAAAAGTAAATGTGTCCATAAAGAAGAGTGAAGAGACTCACAAAATGAAAGGACATAAAATATGATGCCGTATACTTAAATCATGAGGAAGAAGAGTAAAGAATGAGTTCAAACTTAGGGAACCATAAACTTCATATAGACTGTTATATGCAGAAGATGCTATATATAAGCCTAATGGTAACCAAAAATTTAAAAAAAACAGCAATATATATGCAAAAATAAAGAGAAAGTAATATATATATATATATATATATATATATATATATATCACTGAAGAAAATCAACTAATCAAGAGAGAGTAGAGCAAAGGAAGAAAGGAACAAACAAGTAACAAAATAATAACAAATGCAGGGGGGACAAGATGGCGGGGAACTAGGAGGAGGCGCTGGCTCAACCTGTCCCCTAAAGTGAGCTGATTACATACCAAGGAACTCCAATCACCCATAAAATCAGCCTGAGATCAGAATTCTACACGTCAGGATCTCTATGGGGGCAGAAGACACCAGTGGGCAGGTAAAGTGGAGTGGGAATGCCGGACTGGTATGGGAAGATAAACAAAAGGGGAGGGAGCCACCAGAGGAGACGCATTGGGAAGTAATACCCCAATACGAGAGTGCCCTACGACTGGGGACCAGCATTAACTTGAAGTCTGATAGAAAGCACTCAAAAAGAGCAAAGGATTGCAGGGTGAAATTGTGGGAATTGGAATGGTTAGGGACAGGGGCTTAAATCCCCCATGGAGGACAGACACCCCTGACGCTGAGCCAGAGAGAGTGCAGCGGAGAAACCAGGTCTTGGTCCCTGAGCCTCGAGGAGACCTCCTAAGGGCGCTTGGCATGCGGCAGGGGCTGGGACCCTCGAGGGGCAGGATAGCGTTTTTGCAGTCCCCATGCGTGCGTCACGCCTTGCTAGCAGAGCCTGAGACGCGCTCCACCCCCTCCCCTGAGAGAGGTGCGCAGCGGCGCCAGCCAGGTGCTCTCAGACCCGGAAAGTCTGAGCACTCCCTGCCCCGGCCAGTGGGAAAATCTCAGTGTGCGTTCCCTGCTTATAACATTTCTGGCGGTCTGGAGGTGCCCAGACAGCTGCCACTGTTGTGGTTTTGAGTAAAAGCAGGACACACAGGTGGCCCCAGAGATCGTGGCTGGGAACCTGCTCTGTAGCACCCAGAGGGGAATGGTCTGGAGCTTTTCTCTGGGAGGGAGGTCTGGGTGCAGTTTGCTTTCCTCTAAACCTCCAAGAACAATCAGGAGCTGCCAAGAGGAGAGAAAACAAACAAACAGACATAAAAACCTCCAGAGAACAAAAGCCTGAGGGTCTGGTTTCCTCAAAGCCCACCGCCTGGAGGGGGCCGGGAGGACTTAATTCAGGAAACACTGCCTGAAAACCCATGCGGCAGGCCCCTCCCCCAGAAAGCCAACCTGCCAAGAAGACAACAATCACTACTACTTCAGAGATACAACGTTTAATTTTTAATTCGTTCCCATTATTCTGGTTCATTTTTTAATATTGTTTAATCTTTTTTATTTTTCATATAGAATTTTTAGCCTATTTACCATCACAGTGAGATGTCCAGTACATCAAATTCCATAATAACATTTTACTCTGAACT
This sequence comes from Mellivora capensis, assembly GCA_004024625.1. Taxonomy (NCBI): domain Eukaryota; kingdom Metazoa; phylum Chordata; class Mammalia; order Carnivora; family Mustelidae; genus Mellivora; species Mellivora capensis. The sequence goes on along the minus strand of PISX010026139.1, from coordinate 5,588 downwards.
TTTTGATACATATACCCATATTTTTCTTTTGCTTTTCTATTTTTAATTTTTTTTTAAATTTCACTTTAGTTTAGATCATTCTTTTCTTTACATTTATTTGCTAATATTCATATAGAGTTAAACTTCAAGGTAATCCCCTTTCCCCAATCAATGCTACCACTATAGGTAAACCAATTTTTAATCCCCTGTTATCTTAGGAAAGTTGTATTCTTTAAAAAATATATCAAGATACATCCAGGAAGAATCAAAATAACCTTCCTCTCCCACACTGAGAATTTACAACCACTCTCCCATCTTTTTCTCCTACTAGTATTTTTGTATATTTGGGTTTGTCCTGGTAGTATATAAATCTTATACTTAGGGTTCTTTTTGACGAGGTTCTTTTATTTTTTGTCTCTTTGTTTCTTTGTTTTGCTTCTACATATATATGTACATATTTTTTCTTCTCTTGTCATATACTTTTATCAGTCGTTTTTTTTGTCTGTATTTGTTTGTATACTTCAGAAACCTTACCTTGGGGCCCATTTGGGCTGAGCCTTCTCTTTTATCCTTCTTTCTTTTTCCTGTCTCTCTCTCTCTTTCTCTCTCTCTCTCTCGCTTTTTCTGATTTCGCTCTTTGCTTTTCTTTTATTTCGGTGGGGACTCTTGATTGCTCAGAAGCATTTCAGGGTGCACCTTCACTGCACCAAGGTCGATACATCCAGCTACAACCATTCAGCCATCTCTCACCAAAGTGACTAGGAGGAGGAATGCCCAGCAGAAGAAAAATTCAGAGGATGGGCCCTCTGCAACAGAGCTAATTGCTACTGACATAGACATTATGTCGGAAAGGGAATTCAGGCTAACAATTATCCAGGCAATAGCGAGGTTGGAGAAAGCCATGGATGACCAAATGGAATTGATTAGGGCAGAACGGAAAGCCACCAGGGATGATGTTCACAATGTTCTCAATGAGTTCCAATCTAATCTAAATTCCCTAAAAGCTAGGGTAACTGAGGCAGAAGATAGAATTAGCGATCTGGAGGACAAACAGATAGAGAGAAAGGAACAGGAGGAAGCCTGGAACAAACAGCTTAGAAGCCATGAAAACAGAATCAGGGAAATGAATGATGCCGTGAAACGTTCCAACGTCAGAATTATTGCAATACCTGAAGGGGAGGAGAAAGAAAGAAGTCTAGAAAATATTGTCGAAGACGTTCTTCATGAAAATTTTCCAAATTTAGCAAATGGAAACAGCGTTCATGTACTAGAGGCAGAACGGTCCCCCCTCCAAGATTTTAGATTCTCGAAACACCTCGAGACACCTGATAGTAAGAATGAGGAATTACAATTCTAGTGAAACTCTCTTGAAGGCAGCTAGAACAAAGAAGCTCCTTACGTAAGAAGAAAGCCCATCAGAATAACGTCAGACCTGTACACAGCAACCTGGCAAGCCAGAAAGGGCTGGCAAGATATATTCAGGGCACTAAATGAGAAGAACATGCAGCCAAGAATACTTTATCCACCAAGAGAGACATTCAAAATGGATGGAGAGATAAAGAGTTTCCAAGACCGGCAAGGCTTAAGAAGTTTGCATACACCAACCGACATTGCAGGAAATATTAAAGGGGGTTCTATAAAAGAGGAAAAACCCCAAGAATATCATTGTACAGAAATATAGAGACAATCTACAGAAAGAAAGATTTCAAAGGTAACACGATGTCAATAAAAACGTATCTATCAATAATCACTCTCAATGTGAATGGCCTAAATGTGCCCATAAAACGACACAGGGTTGCAGATTGGATAAAACAACAGGACCCATCCATATGTTGTCTACAGGAGACCCATTTCGAACCTAGGGATACACCCAGATTGAAAGTGAAGGGATGGAGAAACATCTTTCATGTCAATGGGCCTCAAAAGAAGGCTGGGGGTAGCGATTCTCATATCAGATAAATTAGATTTTAAACTAAAGACTGTAGTCAGAGATACAGAAGGAAACTACATCATTCATAAAGGGACTATCCACCAAGATGATCTAACAATTGTAAATATCTATGCCCCCAATATGGGAGCATCCAATTACATAAGAAAAACTATTAATCAAGATAAAGAGTCATATTGATGTGAATATATTGATAGTAGGAGATCTTAACATGCCTCTCTCAGTAATAGACAGATCATCCATGCAGAAAATCAATAAAGAAACAAAAGCATTGAATGACACATTGGACCAGATGGACCTCATAGATATATACAGAACATTCCACCCTAAAACAATGGAATACTCGTTGTTCTCAAGTGCACATGGAAACTTTTCCAGAATAGACCACATACTGGGTCACAAATCAGGACTCAACCAATACCAAAAGATTGAGATTATTCCCTGCATATTCTCAGATCACAATGCTTTGAAACTGGAGCTCAACCACAAGGAAAAGATTGGAAGGAATTCAAACACCTGAAAGCTAAAGACCACCTTGCTTAAGAATGCTTGGATCAACCAAGAGATCAAAGAAGAACTTAAACAATTCATGGAAACCAATGGGAATGAAGACACTTCGGTCCAAATCCTATGGGATACAGCAAAGGCGGTCCTAAGGGGGAAATACATAGCCATCAAAGCCTCCCTCAAAAAAATTGAAAATCCAGAATACAACAGCTTTCTCTAATCCTTAAGGAACTGGAGAATCAACAACAAGTTAAACCAACTCCACGCACAAGAACGGAAATAATCAAGGTTAGAGCAGAGATGAATGAGGTAGAATCTAGAGATACAGTAGAACATATCAATGAAACTAGAAGCTGGTTTTTTAAAAGAATCAATAAGATCGATAAACCATTGGCCACACTAATCCAAAAGAAAAGAGAGAAAGCTCAAATTAATACAATTATGACTGAAAAGGGAGAGATCACAACTAACACCAAGGAAGAAGAAACAATCATCAGAAGTTACTATCAACAGTTATATGCCAATAAGTTAAGCAAACTAGATGAAATGGATGCATTCCTGGACAAATGTAAACTCCCAAAATTGAACCAGGAAGAAATTGACAACCTGAATAGATTGATATCTAGTAATGAGATTGTAGCAGTAATCAAAAACCTCCCAAAAAACAAGAGCCCAGGACCTGACGGATTCCCTGATGAATTCTACCAAAATTCAAAGAAGAAATAACACCTATTCTCCTGAAGCTGTTTCAAAAAATTGAAGCAGAAGGAAAACTTCCAGACTTTTTTTTATGAAGCCAGCATTACCCTGATCTCCAAACCAGGCAAAGACCAAATTAAAAAGGAGAATTTCAGACCAATGTCACTGAAGAATATGGATGCTAAGATTCTCAACAAGATCCTAGCAAACAGGATCCAACAGCACATTAAAAAGATTATCCACCATAACCAGGTGGGATTCTTCCTTGGCTTACAAGTCTCGTTCAACATTCGCAAGTCGATAAATGTGATAGAACAAATCAATAAGAGAAGAGAGAAGAACCACATGGTCCTCTCAATTGATGCAGAAAAAGCATTTGACAAAATCCAGCATCCGTTCCTGATTAAAACGCTTCAAAGTATAGGGATAGAGGGAACATTCCTCAACTTCATAAAATCTATCTATGAAAGACCCACAGCAAACATCATCCTCAATGGGACGAAGCTCACAGCCTTCCCGTTGAGATCAGGAACATGACAAGGATGCCCACTCTCACCACTCTTGTTCAACATAGTATTAGAAGTCCTAGGAACAGCAATCAGACAACAAAGAGAAATAAAAGGTATCCAAATTGGTAAGGAAGAAGTCAAACTCTCTCTCTTCGCAGATGACATGATACTTTATATAGAAAACCCAAAAGACTCCACCCCCAAACTACTAGAACTCATACAGCAATTCAGTAACGTGGCAGGATACCAAGTCAATGTACAGAAATCAGTGTCTTTCTTATTCACTAACAATGAAAATACAGAAAGGGAAATTAGAGAAACGATTCCATTTACTATAGCAGCAAGAACTATAAGGTACCTGGGAATAAACCTAACCAAAGAGGTAAAGGATCTGTACTCGAGGAACTACAGAACACTCATGAAAGAAACTGAAGGAGACATAAAAAGATGGAAAACCATTCCATGTTCTTGGATCAGAAGAATAAACATTGTTAAAATGTCTATACTACCTAGAGCAATCTATCCTTTTAATGCCATTCCCATCAAAATTCCACCGGTATTTGTCAAAGAGCTGGAGCAAATAATCCTAAAATTTGTATGGAATCAGAAGAGACCCCGAATCGCTAAGGAAATGTTGAAAAACAAAAATAAAACTGGTGGCATCTCATTGCCTGATTTCAAGCTTTACTACAAAGTTGTGATCACCAAGACAGCATGGTACTGGCATCAAAACAGACACATAGACCAATGGAACAGAGTAGAGAGCCCAGATATGGACCCTCAACTCTATGGTCAAATAGTCTTCGACAAAGCAGGAAAAAATATCCAGTGGAAAAAATACAGTCTCTTTAATAAATGGTGCTGGGAAAATTGGTCACCTATATGTAGAAGAATGAAACTCGACCATTCTCTTACACCATACACAAAGATAAACTCGAAATGGATAAAGGACCTCAATGTAAGACAGGAATCCATCAGAATCCTAGAGGAGAACATAGGCAGTAACCTCTTTGATATGAGCCACAGCAACTTCTTTCAAGATATGTTACCAAAGGCAAAGGAAACCAAAGCAAAAATGAACTTTTGAGACTTCATCAAGATCAAAAGCTTCTGCACAACAAAGGAGACAGTCAACAAAACAAAGAGGCAACCCACGGAATGGGAGAAGATATTTGCAAATGACAGTACAGACAAAAGGTTGATTTCCAGGATCTATAAAGAACTTCTCAAACTCAACACACACAAAACAGATAATCATATCAAAGAATGGGCAGAAGATATGAAGAGACACTTCTCCAATGAAGACATACAAATGGGTATAAGACACATGAAAAAATGCTCATGATCACTAGCCATCAGGGAGATACAAATTAAAACCACTTTGAGATACCACCTCACACCAGTTAGAATGGCCAAAATCAGCAAGACAGGAAACATCTTGTGTTGGAGAGGATGTGGAGAAAGGGGAACCCTCTTACACTGTTGGTGGGAATGCAAGTAGGTGCAGCCACTCTGGAGAACAGTGTGGAGATTCTTCAAGAAGTTAAAAATAGAGCTTCCCTATGACTCTGCAAATGCGCTACTGGATATTTACCCCAAAGATACAGATGTGGTGAAAAGAAGGGCGATCTGTACCCCAATGTTTATAGCAGCAATGGCCACGGTCACCAAACTGTGGAAAGAACCAAGATGCCCTTCAATGGACAAATGGATAAGGAAGATGTGGTCCATATACACTATGGAATATTATGCCTCCATCAGAAAGGATGAATACCCGACTTTTGTAGCAACATGGTCAGGACTGGAAGAGATTATGCTGAGTGAAATAAGCCAAGCAGAGAGAGTCAATTATCATATGTTTTCACTTATTTGCGGAGCATAACAAATAACACAGAGGACATGGGGAGATGGAGAGGAGAAGGGAGTTGAGGGAAATTGGGGGGGGG
>PISX010026138.1:0-24963 GCA_004024625.1 Mellivora capensis | reverse complement strand
TTTCCATGGAAATATATATGGAATATATATTTGGAAATATATGGAAATATATATGGAAATATATATGGAAATATATATGGAAATATATGTTCCATATATATATTTATCATAATATATATCCATATTACATATGTATATATGTAAATATATATATTTATGTATATATGTAAATATATATATTTATATATATATTTAAAACCTTAAAATGAAAAAATAAGAGCTTATACAACTCTTATACAAGTCATACCCTTCAATGCTAATAAATAATAAATATATAATTATATGTTGTATTTATGTATTATATATGTAAATATATTTTTCATATTTCCATGGAAATATATATGGAATATATATCTGGAAATATATATTTACATATGTACATATGTAAACATGCATGTTTACATATGTACATATGTAAATATATATATTTCCATATATTTACCATAATTTATATTCATATTACATATGTGCATATGTAAGTATATATTATATATTTATATATAATTAAAACCTTAAAATGAAAAAATAAGAGTTATACAAGTCATACCCTTCAATGCTTTTTTTTAATGGCCTCATTCCAAAGAGCATTAAAGAAAGCTTTTCTAAAAACATATAATAACACATAACATATAATATGAACAAAATTCAAGTTAATGTGGAGACAATAGTAGAAGAATAAGAAAAGGCTTATGATGAAATTAGCACACAGTTGTAAGGTTTAAAGAAAAGGCTTATGATGAAATTAGCACACAGAAATGTATTATTTAAAGTTGTAATGTGATGAATTTAGATATGGAGCTTCATTGCTACCAATATAAAGCAAAGCCATGATTATTTATATGACTTACCTTATCTTCGTTGTGGTATGCCTGCCCATATCACTTTAGCAATTAGAAACAATGTGCTTTGTTTGTTTGTTTGTTTGTTTGTTTTGGGGGCATTTTTAGAAACAAGGTTTTTAATTAGAATTTGATATTGTGCCCATGAAGACTGTCTTAACAATCTGAGGGCACAATGTTAAATGAAAATTCAGGTCAAAATTATTGGTCAAAATTATTAATCTGAAGGCAGTGACAGCAGAACATTATACCATGATGACCATTCTAAGGGCAAGGCTCTGTATGATTCAACAAGTTGCACATCCGTGAAGCAGACCCTGATGCCCACAACTTGCTTTGAGGGAAGCCACCAGAACTTGTCATATTCATCTCAAAAAATACCATCATCATCATCATCATTGTCATTATGGCAGATATTTATTGAATGTCCATTTTGTGTAGTTACTACCATATTCAACTCATATTAAATGATTTTATTCTCCCTTCAAGCCAATAAGATAGGTAATATTATTAGTTCAATGTTATCAGGAAAGGAATCATTGCAGAACATGCCCATTTGATCATATAGAATTTTTTTTAATAAATGAAAATTCTCAGAAGAAATTTTTCTCAGAAATAATTAAAAAAAAAAGGATGTTCTAGAGAGTTAAACATGTCTGAGGCAATAACTCAAACATATTCCAGATACAAAATTTTATGTATGATCTTATCAACATTACTGATTACCTGCAATGTGGTGATATGTTTTCTAGGAACTACACTGTAGATATTACATTCCCAGTACTCCATTTGGTATTGGCTAACTGGTGATGAATAAGACAGAGCTTCTTAGAGTTTAGGGTCTAAAGGAGGCTGGGGTAGGTAGATTAGAACAAAATTAGCAAACAAATAACTAAGTTACAATTATGGTAACTGCTTTGAAGAAAATGAATAGAATGTTGTGATTGTGGTTAATCTGAGGAATTTTAGATAGAGTGGTCAGGAAATGAATCTCTGAAGGCCTACTTTTTAAAACTGAGCTCCAAAGGATACTAAGAAGCCAGCAATCCTAAATTCTAGGACGAGAGTTTTACAGTCTGTAGAAGAGCTTGTGCAAATGCCCTGAAGTATTCCAGAAACTGAAAGACTCAGAACATGGCTGGACTATCGTGAGCAATCAAGTTGGACAGAATGATGTTAGAATTGTGTGTCTGTGTGTGGGGGGAATCACGTAGGACCACATAGGTCATGACAGGAGAGTTTTGTTTCATTTTAAATTCAGCCACAGAAATGTTTTATTTAGTTGGCTGACACAATGGGATATGTATTAACTACATGTGATTCAAGCTACTACATATTGATGAGTTTGGAGTAGAGAAAAGAGTACTGGAATGAGGTAGGTATATTAGTACATTAGGCAAGGGAGGACTTTGACACAGGGGACTAGAAGAGAGAAGAAGAAAAATGATCTTATTTGAGGAAAGTTTAGGATGTAAATCAAGGGTTTTCTGATCAATCAACTCAGGAGGATAGAAAAGATAGAGGGTAGCAAATGTTTTCCTCCAAGAAGAGGAGACCAGAAATGTCATGGGTTTGAAATGGGGACATGAAGAGATTGACTTAGGGAGGGATCAGATATTTTTTCCTTGGAACATATTCTTTTGGATAGTGCTATGGTACTTCCAAGAATAGATATCAAGAAACCAGTTGGATATGTATGTTTCATGCTCACAGAAAAAACACAGATGGGTGAAGGGGCTCGGTAGGGAATGGAATCTAGGTAGAAAAGAATCCAGCCCTTGATGAAGCCCTGGAAATCTTCACTTTTCAGAGTGTGATATAGTGGGATATTCCAGCAAACTAGATATGCTACGATAAACCAGCAAAATAGATGAAGAACAAATAACCAATAAAGTAGGAGGAAGTTTTAGTATGGAGTCATAGAATCCAGCAGGAAACATGACACTTAACTATAGCAACTGTATTCAAGAAAAAAAGAAGTCTGTATTCTCAGCAGCCTAGGTATTTGTTGCCAAATCTCATGCTCCATTGTGATTCAGCTGCCTTCTGATCTACCCTTCTCACCCTCTTAATAGGCTTCACTTATCTCATGATTTATCACTTTACTTATGATGTACTTATTGATAACCTACTTCCTAAGAACTTGGCTGAGTGCCATATTTTGTGTTTTTCTATCCTTGTAATGATACCTAATGCTGACTTTCTCTGTATATATCTCAGTTCAAATGATGAGACACATAATGTGATACTTTCAGTTTACATTATTTAGTATAATCACACCCTTTCAAAATTCTCATACCAAGCCACCTTATTTGAAGAAAGAATGGTGGGATTCTAAGGTGAAAAGCTTTTTGATGCAAAAGGAAATACTTAGAAAAACAACCACCACCAACAACAACAACCAAAAACCTCTTCTAAAAATGCCTCAGAAAATGTAATATGAACTATGGCTTTGTTTGTGTGAAATTTGGATATAGAAAGATAATGGGAGTGGCGAGAAGGATATTTTGAACAGAGTAATTAATGTGAATTGGAGAACAAAACAAGAAATTGTGAGGGGTTTGTGTTGATGATCTCTTTGAGGAGCACCTTGAGTAAAAGGAAATTGAGTTATTTTTGCCAGTGAGTATATTATTACTGATACATTAGTAACAGACTGTGTCAACCGACAATTTGGAGGGGTGAATAATTGGACCTTTTGGTTTCTACTGGAGTAGCAAAGTCCTCATTGGATTCAGTTCTAAGTTTGAGTGCCCTCTGGTGTTCATGTTCATTATATCTCATAAAAATTGGACATTTTAAAATTGGACCTTGATATCCTTTATGAGTTAACAGATCTCAACACAGAGTGTGGAACACAAGTATTTACATGGTAAATGCACATTGAGTTTGATTTAAATTCAAACTGTGTTTAAACAGAACAATAGTTTCAATTTTTTAACTGAGTAAAAATGACAACAAAAATGTTAACATTACTCAGGAAATAGATCAATTGGCCATTGGTCAATTGCCATGCATTTTTTTTTTTATCCCATCTGATCTCTATAGGGAATAAAATGGCAACATAACCACTCTTTCATCCACATACATTAATGTGGTAAATACAGAAATCTCCATTGAAATTTAGAAGTGTCACACCTTGGTCCTGGCCTAGCTAGTTCCGAGTGTTCAGGAGAGTTACCTAAGTGGTAAAGTCATTTGATATTTTTGGTCATAAATATAATCATTGGTGAACTGGATTAGTCTAATAGGGTAACTTAATCAAACAAATACTTGTAGATTATATTAACTCATGAAGTATTCATTATAGAGGCCCTAGATTCCTGGCTTTGGAGAATTCATCCAACCCATGTTTTCTGACTGCATATTTGCAAAAATTTCAGTAGAGCTCCCGACAAACAGAAGATACAAAGAAACTATATTGATACTGCACCAACTCTATCCTAGTATCTTCCAACTTGATTTTTGTCCTCACAAAAATTCTGTGAAAAAAATCCAATTATCCTTATTATATAGATAGAGAAATTAAGGCACAGAATGATTAAATAGTATGTCTTTTCATATTACTAGTAAGTAAAAGTGCAGGGATTCCGTTTTCTTTCCAACTTTTCTTTTCCAACTACCACACTGAAATTGCAAAACAACACAGCAATGATCTAGAACCAGGTCACGGTGCAGAAGAAAGTCTTCACTGTTATGGAAGACAATTGTGCATAATAACTAAAATGTGCAATATTAATGTTGTAGATAAATAATTGACTCTAAATAATCATTTTGAGAAAAACTAGAGAGCCTAAACTAAACAAGAGAGGAGTAGAACAATGAAAAGTTATCCACAGGTCAAGTTAAATGATTTTGACATAGAAATCACAATGGTTCCTCAAAGAAGACTTACACTCGCTTGTATTCCCATCACTGTTCTCTTGCTCACATACAGGGTTTAATATATTTGGGAGGAGTCCTTAGTGGTGGCTGGGATAACACAGGTGAAATTACTCACTACATGGATCATAGGACAATTTAGAGTGATTGGACACTGGGAGTATTTGACATATGCCCTTTGAGAAACTTGAGTCAAGATACCTAAAGCTGGGTATCCTAACCTCACACTGAAATAGAAAAGGGCAGTAGATTTCAGGATGCCTGAGATTAGCTCATCATGCTGAGGTGCCCCATTTCCTGTTTCTCAATTCTATACTTAAAGTACCTTCATGGATTTTAGGATTCCTCCAGAGTAAAGTATCTGGATTTTAAAAGACATTTAGCAGCTATAGGAAGCATTTTAGATGGATAGATGTTAGAGCTGCTTTAAACTGTATCATCTTGTGTCTTTATAAATATAACATTAGATGCTTTGTTAATGAAATGCAGCCTGATTCACACAGTTTTCTTGCAATGTCTCAATGTAAAGAACAATGTGCATTATTATTATCTTTAAAAACGTCCTCCTGATTTAGGAGCCCAGTGTAAGATACATTCAAGGATGTTTTAGAAACTTTGCTCTAGGTGTATAGTTTATGGTTCACATAAAAATTCTAGGGATCTCATTTCCTTAAACTGTTTCAAAAGTATCTTCATTTAAAAAAAGAGACTACCAACATATTTTCTGAATCCTAGTGAAGAAAAAAATTCATAAACATGAGAAAACGGGAAATAAATAAATTGGCGGCTAGTGATTCTGAATATAAAGACAATATTCAATAGAGAAATAACTATGAGAAATGATGATTTGTTTTATTAATTCCTTTGACTATCTTGATTTTTTTTTTTTAACCAGTGGCTGGTATTACTCACTTCAAAAGCGAGCACAGCTGTATTGTTCCTTCTGTAAACTGTAGTATATTTCAAGATTTATTTTAGATCAGGAGGTTTTTAACACTAGAACTAAGGAGCCCAGAGCTTGAGCCTCCCTCTTACTTGGAGGAACACATGTTCTGTGGGTGGAATGGAGAGTTGCCTCTGATTCCAGTTTTTCTAACAGAGAAATAAGAAACAGCACACTTCTCTGAAGAGTCTTTGTCCTGCCAGCATGTCTCCCAGTATGTTTCTCTCCCAAGGTTGAAAAAGTCAAGATCCAGAATCTACAAATTAATTTTTCTACACCAAATGTGCCCCAGGGTACAGGCTGCTCTTATCACCTCCTTCCTGACTTTCTACACCTCTGTTAAGCACCTCGGAGATACCAGAGGAGAGGCAATGTCTTACTGCTCAAAGAGTGCTCGCAGACCAGCAAGACAGGCATCTCCTGGGAATGTTTTAGGAATTCAGAATCTCAGGCCCAATCCATACCCCCAGAATCTGCATTTTAATGTGATTCCCAACTGATTGACAGTCAAGTTAAAATGTGAGAAGCACTGGTAATATACCCATGGGACAAATACATTTAAATGTGAACTCTAATGCAAAAGCCCACTGGAAGAATTCCTGTATACCCCTTTGTATCCTGATCTTTTAAAAATTTAATTTAATTTAATTGATTTATTTGTCAGAGAGAGAGAAAGAGAAATATAAGAAGGGGAGCGGCAGGCATAGGGAGAGGGAAAAGCAGGCTCCCAGTCTGCCAAGCAAGGAGCCCAATGTGGGACTTGATCTCAGGACTCTGAGATCATGACCTGAGCAGACGGTTAATGGAGTAAGCCACCCAGGTGTCCCTGTACCCTAATCTCTTGCCCAACCTCTAATCTACCCTCTACCTTGTTCCCTCAAATTTAGCTCTAGTCCAGGCTTCAAACCATTTCTTGGTTGACATATTGTTTCTTTTGGAAGATTAATCCCTTGAGCCGGAAGCTAAAATTTTATTTTATTAGTTCTTACTTATTTTCCCCCTTTTAATTCTCTCTTGCTGGGTTCAGCTTTGATTCCTGCCTCTCACCTCTTGAAGTTTTTCTGTATGTGATTACCTCTTTTGTGTTTTAATTCTTTTCCCCAGCAACGATCCTATGCAGGAATGATTCACTTTAGGGACAAAACTGTCAAACATCTGTCCTGACAATGTTTAGCAATTTATCAGCCACCAAAAGCGAACTCCAATCCACAGTCTGACACGTGAAGACAGCTGCTTTCATCAGGAAGACCAGAGGGACAAAGGTATTCTGTTCTGATGTGCTAAATCCACTTTCATTACGGCTTTTAACAATTTTGTGACAGTAACAGGAAAAAAAGAATTAGGAATACATAGTCTTTGTATTGAACTGGAACTTGAATTAGCAGAGTATTTAGACACCAAGCAAGGTATGAAATATTAACTTATAGACTCACTAAAAACATTGACATAATTTGGCCATGCTCTAGGCTGATAGTACATTAAAAAAAAAAAAATCAAGCAAGCAATCTTCTATGGTTTGCATGGAATGATTGATGTAATAGAATAAGATATCAAAATATGTTATATTTTTTAAAGAACCTGGGTAACAGGAAAAATCTAAGAAATATGCACCTTAAAAAGAAAATAAAAGTAGAATATATTTTAGTGAAAATAAAATGAGTTTCTACCAGTCATAATCCAAAAGGAAAAAATTTAAATGGTGCTCTAAGAAAGCATATTTCCAAATAAATTAATTAAAAAGCAAGGATGAGCTATACTCATAATTTAAATCGGAAAAGATCAACACTAAATTTGAAAACATAAGCAAGAAAAAAATAAATGAAAGGATACAATAGAAATCAATACAATAAACAAACAAGCTAACAAAGAACACTAAAGTTGTTGATTCGTACAATCAATTGTAGTTCTTTGACTTATTAATGAATGACAACATATTAAAGAACAATCAAAGTCTGAGAAGCGACAAAAATAAACATATGAATAATATTAGCAGTGATAATAATAGTGCAAGGGCTTAGTAATGATGCTTAGGGGTTTAAAAAATAAAATTTGATTTATAATTTGATTTCAATAAATATATATCAAACTAAACAAGGAGGATAATGCCTAAAAATTGCAAAATTGAATAGGAGCAAATGTCCCAGCTCCCTAAAAGAAAGCAAGCACCAGAATTATAAGAACATTCTTTACAAGGTTGAAGGATACTTCTAACCCCTATTAGTCAGTTGGAACTGTCCTAATGTAGTACAACAGACCGGGTAGCTTAAACAACAGAAATTTACTCTCAGAGTTCTGAAGGCTGGAAAGTCTGAGATCAGGGTGTAGGATAGTCAGTTTCTGGTGAGAGCTCTCTTCCCACCTTGCAGATGGATACCTTCTTACTGTATCTTCACGTGGCATTTCATGGGTACACGCACATGGAGAGAGAGCAAGAGAGTCCTCTGGTGTCTCCTCTTAGGAAACCATGCTTATGATCTCAGGACCTCCTTAAAGGTCCTGTCTCCAAATACAGTCACATTGGGTGCTAAGGCTTCAATATATGAACTTAGGGGGACACGATCTGGTCCATGGCATTCATCCCTGCCCCCTAAATTCATATCCTCACGTGCAAAAATTGATCCATTCCTCCCAACACCTCCAAATGTCTAAACCCATTCTAGCATCAACTCTACAGTCTGGAGTCAACATCCACCTAAATATCTCCTAAATCAGACATGGGTGAGATTGGAGGTTTGATACCTTCTGAGGAAAAATTCCTCTCCAGGTATGAACCCCTAAAACCAGACAAGTTATGTATTTACAAAATACAATGATGAACATACGTAGGATAGATATTTCCCTTCCAGAAAGGAGAAACTAAAAGGAAGAAAATGGTAATGTGTCCCAAACAAGTCCAAAACCTAGCAAGACAAATTCCATTACTTCTTAGGGCTAGAGAATAATCCTGTTTGGTATAATGTTCTGCCTTCCAGGTACAATATGGTGGTTCTGGGTTGCAGTTTCACCCCTTGGGTTGTGCAGGGCGGCCATGCCTACGGGGTTCGCTGCAAGGGCCATGTCGTTCGCTAAAATCTAAGCCTAGCCTCCTGGGCCTGTGGTGGCAGTGACAGCCTCCATGCTCTCGGAATCACCTTTGGGGCCAACTTTCCCCTTTCCTGAAGGATAAAGCATGTTTGCAACCAAATAACTCTACCATTTCATCCTGTTCCCTATGGTCCAAACTGTCAGAGTCTCTATTGCTGAGGTCCAGAGTGGTGGTGTTTCTGGTACAATCCCATCTTTATTCCTGGTTTCCGGTGAAGTAGCTGATGAAATTCATAGTTCACACTCTCACTAACCTCCTTACCAAATGGTTGTCTAGTCACACCCGTAGTGCTGTCTTCAGCACAAGTTTTCTCAGTTTTTTGCAACATGACTATGCTGAGAATTCTCTAGATCTTCAAGTTCTGGTTACTTTCCATTTAATAACTTCAATTTGTCTTTCTCCTCTCATATTTTGCTAATAGCAGTCAGGAAGACCCAGGCTACACCTGTAATGTTTCACTTAGAAATCTTCTCAGCTGAAGTATACCATTTCATTGTTCATAAGTTCTATCTTCCACAAAACATTAGAACACAAATAAACCAAATTATTTGCCAAGTTCTTTTTAAAACAGGGATCATCTTTACTCCATTTTTCAATATCCTGTCCTTATTTTCATCTGAGACTTCACTATAATGACCTATAACCTCCATATTTCTACCAGTATTACATTCATAATTATTTATGAATGATTTAAGAAAGTAGGGGCTTTCTCAATGCCTCAACCTCCTGCTCCCCAAGCCCTTTATTTTCTGAGTGAGCTCTCATTAGAACATGGATCTTTAACATCTGCATTCTACCTATAACCTCTTTGCAACAACCCAGATTTTGACTGGAGTGCACTGCAAAACTCCTCCAGCCTCTACCTCTTCCTCAGCTGCAAAATCACTTCCCCATTTTTAATTATTTATTATAGCACCTCTATATACCAAAATCTGGATATCTATTATAGCACATTTATATACCAAAATCTGGATATTTATTAAAGCACCTCTATATACCAAAATCTGGATTAGTCTGCACAGGCTGCCATAACACAATTCCAAAGACTATGTGGCTTAAACAATAAAAATTACTTTTCTCACAGTTCTGAAAGCTGAAATTCTGAGATCAGGGTACCAGCTGGTTTCCAGTAAAAGCCCTTTCTCTGGTTTACAGATGGCTACCTTCTTATTTTGTGCTCATACGGTCCTTCCTCAGTGTGTACACACACACACACACACACACCCCTATGCAAACACACAGCTTTCTGCTGTCTCTCCTTGTAAGGAGATTAATTCTGTTGGACCGGGCCCCACCCTAATAACCTCACTTAACTTTAATTACTTCCTTATAGGCCCTATCTCCAAATATAATCACATTGGGGGTTAGAGCTTCGATACTGAGGAGACACAATTCAGTCTATATTACTATCTTACACAAACTTTTTTAAAGTATAGAAGAAAAGAGAAGTTAACCACTTCATTTTGTATGTATAGAGTATCTATGATAACAAAACTGGAGAAGATGACTAGAGGTATGTATGCTTTATTTTTTAAAAGATTTTATTTATTTACTTATTTGTGGGGGGAGGGAGAGAAAGAGAATGAGCTGAGGGAGGGGCAGAGGGAGAAGGAAAAGCAGACTTTCTGCTGAGTGCAAAGCCAGATGCGGGGGTTTGATCCCAGGATCATAAGATTGTAACCTGAGCCTAAGTCAGAAGCCTAACCAACTGGGCCACCCAGGTGTCCCGAGGTATATATGTTTTTAAAGGATGGCGGAATGCTTATAATTTTGGCACTAGATAATGGGTATATAGTGGTTCTTTACTCTAGTTTATTTTGTATATGTTTCATATTTTCTATAATAAATCTATTAAATATGCAGGAAAGAAAACTAGAGTTGAACAACAAAGAAAATAAATATAGATCATTATCTTTGTTATTAATTAGATTCCCCAGGAAATGACTCTGAAATGGTGTTTGGTTAGGAGGGAGTTTATTAGTGAATGATCTTGGGATCAATGACTATGGGAGGGAAGGATTTGACAGAGAGAGAGGATGAGCTATGATGTACATGTGAAATAGAATCTCAGGTGAACTGATGGGAGCTCTGGAACTAAATATTCTATCTCAGCTATCTTGTACTGTATTGGACTTAAATGCCCTGGTCTTTGGACACCTGCCTCTAATAGTCATTGCGTTTGGGTTGTCCAGGAAAGGCATGACCTTGGGTGAAGTGGATTTGCAGTAGAGGAAATCCCTGAAGGGTTTGACAGCCAAAGGCTGTCTGTACTCCCAGTATCTGGGCAACACGTTTTTCCTTGAAAGAGGATTGGATGGCACATCTTCATTCCCATCACAGTCCTTCTCTTTGTTTCTCAAATCCACCTATCTATGTAATTTTGAGGATCAGCTCCTACATGACTCAAGTGATCCTCCCTTTCCAAGATAAAGGAAGTAAATGGAAGACATTCCCACTGCTAGAGCTGATCTTGGCACTCCCACAGATGCTCACCATCTCCTTCCTCCACTATCTAACCTAGATGGCTCTCATCCTCAAATAACACTTCTTCCGGTTTCTGTGTCCTACCTTCTAGACTGACCCAGAACTTCAGTTCCAAAGGATTGAGCCTCATGTCATGACCATGTTTTTCTAAGGGTAAAGTAGCTACACAAGTCTTTTTACCATCACAATAAGAGGAAGGAAGAGGCAAAAGACCCCAAGTGGATTGTTTGTTTCCAATGTATTATCCCCATTTTTTCAATAGCAGTTCATAATTTTTTTGTGATGATCAGGATCTATTCCAGATGTGAAGACAATATTTTCTTATTTCCTACTTATCCTTAGATATAAGGTGCCCAAAGCACCCTTGAGGCAGTTGTAAGATTAAATGGGTCTCTTTTGCCTCGTGGTAGAAGTATTTTCCCTTTTGTAGCCCACAACATCGAAACCTGTAAAGACCACAGTTGTGGGACAGAGAGGATACATTCTCCAAGTGGATGATGGATGGGGACACTTAAGCAGGACACTCCTTCCATTTCTTGGTTCATGGAATTATATATTTTTCCTATGGAAGACATAAAATCTTACAAAGGTTTTTTTATTCAATGTGTATACTGAATTCTGGAGGATGGCTCCTCATTGCTGTATCACTTCTGATACTTCTGAGCTGGTGGGTCAAATATGCTTTCAGTAAGACGTTCCAACCATCTATTAGACTGGCAGCTTCTTAGCAGTTGATATGCATTACAGCTAATGCGTCCAATAGCGTCAGACCAGCTTCTATTCTTCCTTTTCTGAAAAATGTGTTCTTTGATGTTATGTAATATAAGATATGGTGCCAATGGAATTAACCCTTTGTAAACCCTCAAATAGTAGGATTTTGAAAAGAAAATCCATATTTGGAAAAGCTGCTAACTCTTTAGAGTAAACCCCTGGCCTTTCCAACGCGAAAAGGATTCAATAGTCAACTTGTCCACTTTATGGTCGATTAGACCACACAAAGGATGTTGTCATTTCAGGCTTCATTATTTGTCTCTGTTGCTGTAAATTGATCTGTCAGGGAGTTAACATTGATATCTGCATCCATGTATCAGAGTCTCATTCTTACCCAATAGGTTGTTGACTTTGGATAATCAACTTGCTTGGGGCAAGTTTAACTCAATATATATATATATATATATATATATATATATATATATATATAAAACTCAAAATATAGTTTAACTCAAAAATAACTCTTGAACCATGTTCTCTATTTACCTGCCTTCTCACTAGAGATTAGAGCCCATTTATACTGAAGAGAATTTTTGACTTTCTATTTGGTATGAAGTTGCTTGTTAATAACTCTGGCCTTTCATATTGTTTTCCTAGCATCAGTTCAGTGTATTCTGTTCCATCCAATGCCATTATCTTTATAATTAACACATTCCCATATATGTTACATTTCTGTACGTCATTCCAATTAATGTATTTCCTCCCAAGCTATACCATCCAATTCTCCACTGGTGATGGGGTCTCCAGTTTCAGCTTGATATTGAGTGACCTAGGTCCCAAATCATATCTCATTACCTACTTTTGAGACAACTTCTGACATCAACTCTCACAAGTTGGACTTTCTGTAAAGCTGACCCTGAGTTGGAGATTACTGTGTGGAATGCTTACTAGCGGAGTAGCCTTAGAACCAATTCCAATGGAAAGAATGGGAAAGAAGTAGCAATGCAGAGGGAAAGGTTCAGCTGTGAAGTATGTCTGAACAACAGTCTCAGATGAACCCAATGGGGCAGTTTGGAATCCAAATGGTTTAGCCGAGTTTTCTCACATTGGTCCGAAATGGACCGGACTTCATACTCTTGCCACTGCCAGTTCCTGGAGGGCATCAACCCTTAACACTGGGGGGATTCTATCCTTGGATGAGGTAACCATCGCTGAGGAGCTCCACAAAGGGGCAGCTACCGACTGCTTTTATCACTCCCAGCATTAGGTCAAAGCAAAGGAGATTGAGTGTTATGTATTTGCATTCATGACAGTCATATGTGCTTAGATACTGAAACCAGAAATTTCATATTCCCAATAATAACTAATAAAACATAAGACAGATATCCTACAAATCTGTATTTCATATCTGGATTTTGAGGAAGTCAAGACAGTTCAATATCAGTAAACATATGATGTAATTTACCATTTTGATTAAAGGAGAAAACCAATGTGATCATCTCAACTGGTATCAAAAATAGTTTTTGACATACAATATTTAGTCTGAATTCTAATGAGCAATCAAACAGATGACTACTAAAAACAAAAATATAAGGAGATTTATTAGAGTTGATAAACTGTATATCATGAGAAAAGTATGGCATGCATAATGTCTATTTGTGAAATAGTAAAAGCTTTTCCATTAAATTTTCAATGATATTTAATTTCTACTTGTGGCCTAGCCAATACAGTAAAGAATGAAAATAGTCAATAAGGTATTCACTATAGTGCCAAAATGGTAATATTACCATGAACCTAGAAATTGTAAGATTAAGAAAACTCAAAAATGTATTAATTACTCCCAAAACATTCTATCAATTTCAGTGAAACCTAATGAATAGTTTCTATCATGAAATAATTCCAAAATCCCTATGTAATAATAAATATAAAATGACTGCTAGAAAATTATGAAGATAAGGTCAGATAACATTATCTCTGTTAGAAATTAAAATATTAAAACAATATAATATTGTTACATCAATGTATTTATGTATCTGTAAAGACCAGAAGCCTAAGTATAGGGGCACCTGGGTGGCTCAGTGGGTTAAAGCCTCTGCCTTCGGCTCAGGTCATGTTCTCAGGGTGCTGGGATCAAGCCCCGCATCGGGCTCTCTGGTCAGTAGGGAGCCTGCTTCCCCTCCTCTCTCTGCCTGCCTCTCTGCCTACTTGTGATCTCTCTGTTTGTCAAATATATAAATAAAATCTAAAAAAAAAAAAAGAAGAAGCCTAAGTATATGCAGAGATCAAGGAAATGATCAGAAACACATTTATACTCACATACCCCACATATACACATACTTACATGGTCTACTGTAAGATGTGTGAACAAAATACTTAAGGAATAGATGGATAAATGTTAAAACTTCAGAATTTACAAAATTATATAAAGTTATATATAAATGACAAACCAGAATAAGCTAAAGGCATTCTGTAAATCTATCTAAAGATGGCTATCTAGAATATACAAAGATATGTATAAGTAATAATAAAAATAAACAAATAAAAACAGCAAAGTAATTAAAAAGGACAATAATTATGAGCAAGCAAATCACAAAGAAGAAATAAAGTGCAAACAAAGGAAAAGTATTCAGTCTTATTAAAATAGGGAAATGCAAATTAAAAAAATACAAATAGTATTATTACAATATCAGATAAAAACAATTATGATGTTTGATAATATCAAATGTTAACAACGTGGTGGGAATTTGGGTATTCTCAAAAAGGAACTGGTGGCAATGTATATATACATATATATTTTTAAAAATTTTTTAATTTTTTTAATTTTTTATAAACATATAATGTATTTTTATCCCCAGGGGTATGTCTGTGAATCGCCAGGTTTACACACTTCACAGCACTAACCATAGCACATACCCTTCCCAATGTCCATTAGGCAATGTATATATTTATAAGCCATACAGGAGGGCTACTTGGCTGCATTTATTCATATATAAATTGTACTTGATTAAAAGACCACTTCCTAGTTTATACCTTAGAGAAATATTTATACAGATAGTCTACTTGTACTGCCAAAACCCAAAATATACTGCAAGTGAGCAAGTACATTGCAGAATAATATGTATATCATGACACCATTTAAGGAAAACTAATGAAGAAGTCAGAAGTGTATTTTCTATAAGACCATATGGAAAAAAGATCAGCAATAAAAGGTCAGAAAATTGATAGTGTCTGAGGAATGGAGTGAATGGGATTTGCGAATTAGAATAAATAGAATTGGTTGTAATTTTTTAAGGCTATGGATGAATCTTTTATGTGTATAATTAAAAGAAATAAGACAATGTCTATAACAAGGAAGAAAGATACAAGGAAATAGACCTGGGATTTAAAAGAGTGGTAAATTTTAGGTCAATAATGAGAGCAATAAAATCTGGAGTAAGAAATAATTCCTTAAAAAGAATAAGAGAGGCCAAAGAAATTGATGCTTAAAGAGAGGGAAGTAGAATTGCTAATAGGACATCAACTATGTAAAGACATGGGATATGGAAAGAATATTTGACTGTCAAGTATCTAAATTTGGGGATATCTCCCAAAACATATCAAAGAGGAAAAAAAAAAACCCTCTATAATACTCTGAGTCTTTTTGGTCTCATCTAATTAACCTGTAACTAAAAATGATTTTGATCTAAGTATTGAAGTCTCCTACATATATCTGAAACATTGAACATGGGTTGAAAGATGTCTGCTGTTCATTATTTGAAAGCTAAGTTGCACACTGTAAATGAGGGGCCTACTTTTCCCTAAATGCTACAGTAACCATTTAAGATAATACAAAGTTTAATTCTACACTTCTGAGGTATGGAGAAAAAATGACCTTTATCGTTTTGGCAATGTGGCAGAATTGAACAGAAAGAAACATAAAACATATATAAGGGAATTTTAGTCATTAAATTGATATCCAAAAATCATGTACAGCAAGTTATACCCTCATTTCTTTCTGGTGAATATGTATAGGTACCCTAAGTTAATTTCCAAGTACATATAGATTTTGTGCTAAGTCCTGACAGGGGAAAAAAAAAAGAAGCAGCAGCCTCCTTTCCATCATCCATACTATAAGCAATGATATATTCAAAATATTAGTATCAATCAGTGGCTTTTCAGTCTCTCCCATATCCCTTTTCTTATGGTGTGACACGAACTGCAATAGGAAAATAGTTAACAATTACTGATATCACACATAACAGAAAAAATGAGAAACTCATTATTTTAGTTCTATTGAGCAGTATGTTATCCTAACAAGTTCTTAGAAGAAAAGGTAATAACCTTGTTCTTCAAATATAGGAATTGAATTTATCTTTCTTTTTATCTGAGACTGCAAGGGGCAGAATTCTCAGTAAAGGGCACTTCATTAAGCAGAAATATCAATAGTGCTGTTTGGCTGTGATGTATTAAATTTCCAGGTGTGCTACCAACCTGGAGTGGAGGTAGAGGAACCTTCCTGCTAGCCAAGGGAGTACTCTTCAAACATTAGCCATTCTTATTTTATCTTCCTAAAATGAATGCAGAGGAATTTTGTCATTGTTATTTATTCTTTTATGCTATCCCACATGTATCTTTCCCTTCTCAGGACACAAAAGACATGTATAGGTGTTCTGTTCCATTTCACACAATTTAACACATATTACTCCTTATCTGGTATACAGATTTTTGGTTTTGCCTAGCCATGCTCTCTTTAGGGTCAGAGATTGTAAATCTTTGATTTCACGTAGAACCTGTGATTCTATGCTCAGTTAGTGCTCAGAATAAAGATGAAGAACAACACATTTTTTGGCCTGGGAAGGATTGAGAAATAAAACCGTCCAACTTCCCTCGTTTTCTCCATGAAAAGCCCGAGAGACCAGGTAAGTTTAAGGTTTTTTCTCAAGATTAGTGAGTCTGTTTCCTGACTGATTATACTCTCCCCCATATAAAATTCAAATAAATTGTTCTTTCACTTAAGGGCTTACCTACATGCTTTAAAAGCACTATTTCTAAAATGTCCCAAATCATGAAGCATCAATGAAACAATGCATGAATGATACAATGAAATATGCATCATGTACCTCATGAAATATTTACTGAAACATCAGAATTTTCAAGAATTAAAGATTTGAAACAAAATCCTCCAAGTAGCCCTCATTAAACAGCTATTGCTCAGAAACATTTTGACATTCATCTGTAATTACTATCATTATTATTAAAGTATAGTTGACATACCATGTTATGTTAGTTTCAGGTGTACAACATTGTGATTCAACCTCTCTATACATTATGCTATGTTCACAACAAGTACAACTACCATTTGTTACCATCCACCACTATTACAGTACCATTGGTTATATTCCCTATGCTGTAACTTTCATCCCCATGACTTATTAATTCCATGACTGAATGCCTCTATCTCCCATTCCCCTTCACTCACTCTACCCATCCCTTCTAGAAGGCAACTACCAATTTGTTCTCTGTATTTATGCATTTGCTTCTGCTTTTTTTGTTCATTTGTTCTATTTTTTAGATTTCATATATAAGTGAAATCATATAGTATTTGTCTTTGTCTGTCTTATTTCACTTAGTATAATACCCTCTAGTTCTATTCATGTTGGCACCAATGGCAAAATCTCATCCTTATTTTTAGATTGTGTTTATTTATTTGACAGAGAGAGAGCACAGGCTGGGAGAGCAGCAGGCAGGAGGAGAAGCACACTCCCCGCTGAGCAAGGAGCCTGATGTGGGACTTAATCCCAGGACCCTGGGATCATGACCTGAGTGGAAGGCAGATGCTTAACTGACTAAGCCACCCAGGCACCCCAGTTCTCATCCTTTTTTAAGACTGCATCATAAATAAATAAATAAATATATATATGCATTTATGTGTATATATATTTATGCATATACATGCATTTATTTATAATAATAAAATAATGTATAATATAATAATATATTATTATATGTAATAATATAATATAATAATAATAAAAATGCATATATATAAAAATGCAGGTATAATGGAATATAATGGAATAAACACATAGTACATATATATAACACATACATATATACATATATACATATATAATGGAATTACTTAGCCATATATGTCTTAATGTAACAGTAATGACTACTTCTTATAATATCACCTGGTAGAGAAATCCTCAATAAAATTTTTTTCAATTCCATTTGATCCTATCCTCATCAGTACATCTATGTTCTACCCCACATGTATTTATCCCTTTTCAGTATAGAAAAGACAAGTATAGATAGTCTGTTCCATAAATGTCTATGTCAGTGAGCTAAACAAAGCCCCCCAAACTCAATGGCATATAACTATATATACACACATATATATGTATATATATATATATTTTTTTTTTCCCTTTTTCACACTCACAGATACCTGGGTAAGTTGGGGCATCTCGGCTTCAGGGGGTAAGTCTGCAAGTCAGTTGGGGACTCGGTTTCAAACTTGAGTCCTAATCTATGTGTTACTTGTGATCAGTGGGCTACTACAAAAGAAAAATTACATGAGACTATTTAGACAGACAAGGAAGACTTTCTTTAAGACCTCAACAATAGGAGAGAGAGTGAACTCAGCTACAGTGTAACAGGTACATCTGGGGATTTATAACCAACAGGCATGGTGAGGAGTCAATGGATGGAAACTTACTACTAAGACAAACTTGGTTAAGTATCAAGGATGAGGGAGAGAGGGGTGCCTGGATGGCTCAGTCATTAAATGTCTGCCTTTGGCTTGGGTCATGATCCCAGAGTCCTGGGATTGAGTCCTGCATTGAGTTCCCTATTTGGTGGGATGCCCCCTTCTCCCTCTCCCACTCTCCCTGCTTGTATTCCCTCTCTTGCTGTCTCTCTCTCTCTGTCAAATAAATAAATAAAATCTTAAAAAAAATGATGAGGGAGAGAGAAACTTGATTGGATATCAAGGATAGGTGGGAGAATGGGAGAACAAGAGCTTAATTTCCTATCACAGATGGAGGGATTCTTGATCAGCTACCTTCTTGGGATTATTTACCATAACTGGGATCAACAGGCCAGGGCCAAGGTTAAGGAGAAGGCCTACTCAAAGGGAGGGCTTAGGAGAGGCTGGCTACAGTTTGGTCAAGGATGGAGTTTTCCTTAGGGCTCAAGAGGAGTCCTTGTCTCAACTCAGAGTAGAAACAGTGGTAGAAACACAAGTGGACCAACTCATTACACAGACACATTGTAAGTCTTTGTTAAGTAGGGTTTACTAAAACCTCAGTGCTCAAAGTCAGCCAAATGGCCAGTGTGGAAGTAAACAGAGGATGGAGAGAAATGAATATTTGCTAAACTCTAGTCCACACTATCAGTGGGTACACTTCTCCACTCCCTGCTCAGGGAAGCTTCCAAGTCTGAAGCCTTTTGATGGTAGGGCAAATGAAGCATTCCATTCAGGAACAACTTGGCACTGATCCTTTCCATTTTCTCTCTGTTCTATCTCACAAAAGACCCTCCCGCTGCACCTTGCCATCTTCCAATCTGAGAATGGCCTACTCATACGAAGTTTGACTTAGTATGCAGATAGAAAAACTCACTTTTCAAATCTGCTTCTTAATCACTCCATTCTGCTCTAAGTTGTTTTTTTAAATTATTTTTGTGTTTTAGTTTCTGCCATTGAAAGAAAAATCATCTCTGAGGCTTATTTTTGACAGCAAGGGAGAAGAAAAAATAGGAAGTAATATAGATTAATGCACATCCGGATATTATGGGAAAATATATTTAAACATTTGGAGGATGTATATAAGAAAAAGAATATATAATTATGAATATAAAACTAGGCAGGAAGGCCCCTGGGTGGATAAGTTGGTTAAGCAACTGCCTTCAGCTCAGGTCATGATCCTGGAGTCCTGGGATCAAGTTCTGCATCAGGCTCCCTGCTCTGCAGGAAGTCTGCTTCTCCCTCTGACCTTCTCCCCTCTTGTGCTCTCTCTCTCTCAAATAAATAAATAAAATCTTAAAAAAAAAACTAGGCAGGAAAGTGGATATTTATTTAATATAAACAAAGATATAGCAACATTTTTTAAATTTAAAAACTCAAGAAAAATTACAAAATACTGGATTATTTGTGTGTCACATTCCTTTTTCATAAAATATTTTCCTAAATGTTCATCTGCATAATTTCTGAT
Organism: Mellivora capensis; assembly: GCA_004024625.1. Lineage (NCBI taxonomy): Eukaryota > Metazoa > Chordata > Mammalia > Carnivora > Mustelidae > Mellivora > Mellivora capensis. Next base: position 4,824 of record PISX010026138.1, on the reverse strand, counting down.
CACCTTTTCATACAGCATATTGCAATGTAATTATGTATAAAAATAATAGATCCCAAGAGTTCTCATCACAAGAAGAAAATATTGTTTTGTCTTTTCTCTTATATCTGTATGAGATGATGGATGTTAATTAACTAAACTTACGATGGTAAGTTTCACAATATATGTAAGTCATTAGGCTGTACGATAAAAAGTGATCTATGCCAATTATATGTCAATAAAACTGGGAAAATAATAAACATATTATATAATATTTCTTTTCAGAAAGTTTGTGGTTTAGAAAATCATCTTTTAGCTACATAACTCATTAATGGTAGCGTTGTATAAGATTTTATAATTTGTGTTAAAATTGGGCAAATTGGGGTGCTTGGTGGCTCAGTGGGTTAAGCCTCTGCCTTCGGCTCAGGTCATGATCTCAGGGTCCTGAGATCGAGCCCCACATCAGGCTCTCTGCTCAGCAGGGAGCCTGCTTCCCCTTCTCTCTCTCCCTGCCTCTCTGCCTACTCGTGATCTCTCTTTCTCTGTCAAATAAATAAAATCTTCTTTAAAACTTGGGCAAATTTGGGGGCACCTGCTGGCTCAGTTGGTTAAGCATCTGCCTTCAACTCAGGTCATGATCCCAGGGTCTTGGGATGGAGCCCCATGTCAGGTTCCCTGATCAGTGGGGAGTCTGCTTCTTCCTCTCCCTCTGGCTCCCCCCACCCGCTTGTGCTCTCTCTCTTTCTGTCTCAAATAAATAAATAAAATCTTAAAAATAAATAAAATAAAATCTTAAAAAATGAGCAAATTTTAAGAAATATCTTTCATTTATAAGCTATAAGATTTGGGACTTCATTATGTTTCTAATAGAAAAGAGTATCCATTTTCATCAGGCATCTATGAGAGCTATACCCTCATGTTGTAAGTTTCTATTACTAATGACTGGACAGATGTTCCGTAAACTAGCTTTCGGTTCCATACATATGACCTTTGACTCTGTTCTTTGTATCATGGCACTAGCTGAGTCAGCAAAACAAATTTGTAAAATATTTTTAAAATCCACTCCTACCCTGGATTCTTAGCAAGAACTTCAACATACGAGGTGCCAATGAAGAAACTGTGCTCCCCGTCCTCTTTCGAAAAACCTAGAAATAATGAATCATTGAACAGTATATCAAAAACTAATGATGTACTCTATGTTGGTTCATTGAATTTAAACTTAAAAAAAGAAAGAAAGAAAGGGGATCCCTCATTCAAACGTATGGATCCTGAGTTTGGAGGCAGAGCACTGATTCTAAGGAAGAAGATAACAATGGAGACAGGAGCTGAGGAAATACCAATTAACTAAAATGCAATTGCCTTTGTACCGAAGAGTGCTGTGCAGACATTTGTCCTTTCAATGTTATGCAGAATAACTGAAAAAGGGTGACAGTTCTGGGCTGGATTTAGCCTACCCATGCACATCAAGAACATGAGAAAGAAGATATAAAAGTCACTGACCTTCAGAAAACACATGGAGGGGCACCTGGGTGGCTTGGTGGGTTAAGCCTCCGCCTTCGGCTGGGGTCGTGATCCCAGGGTCCTGGGTTCGAGCCCCAATTGGGCTCTCTGCTCAGCAGGGAGCCCGCTTCCTCCTCTCTCTCTCTGCCTGCCTCTCTGCCTACGTGTGATCTCTCTGTCAAATAAATAAATAAAATCTTAAAAAAAAAAAAGAAAAAGAAAACACATGGAAATTTCCACAAAGAGCGATAGGTACAGCCTTCAGTGTGACAGTTACTGATTTAAAACAGGATTCCCGAGAGTCAGCGTGGGAGCCACATTTTCCCTGAGGTGAAGTTGGCAAGTACCCAGAGACATGTGTGACCAGCACTCAAGTCTCGTATCACACCCACAAGTGTACATTCTGGTCTTTTCCTCTAATCCTTCCTGTAGGTGAGAGACTACGTCTAGTTAAATCAGTGAATTTTAATTTCACCTGTGACAAATGGCAGCTTCAATTTCTCATTTCTTTATAATTTCTGTACACTTCTTCCCAGCTCTCCATCTTCCTTATACATAGTTTTAAAATTTCTGTCTCTTTATTGTCTTTCTGGATAAAGTTGGCCAGAAAATGTCTCTTTCATGAATAATTTTTAAAGTATAATAAACCAGTTACAAAAAGACAAATATTGTATTATGACATTTCTATGAGTACCTAGAGTAGTCGAATTCATTCAAGCAGAAAGTAGAAGACCTTGCTGGAGGGCCTGGGGGCAAAAAAGAGGTGTTTAATAGTATAGAGTTTCAGTTTTGCAAGATGGAAAAGTTTGGGAGATTGCTTGCATAATAATAGGAACATAAGTAAGACTAGGTACATTTAGAAATGATTAAAATGGGAAACTTTATGTGTTTTTATCATAAAAAGGAAAAAAAAAAGTTTATCTGGGGCTCCAAACCTTTGACAACATGTGTGAAGTGGTCACCCTTCTTTTCAGATTTACTGTAAGATCAAGTATCTTATACCACTTCATAACAAATTTGCTGGATCCCTCAGCCATCCCATTAAGGAAGGTCAAAGAATGTGTCCTTTCAATAAATATGTTTTATAATCCCCAGAGAAAAGTACTTCCATGCTCTCCCAGCCTTTCTTGAGTTCTATAATCAACAGAAATGGTAATTATAATTGTAAATCGCCTGGAAGTATAATATTATCTATTTGTTTTAATGGTAAATTGAAAGAAGAGAGACAATAATACTTCAAGGTCCTAGTCTATTTAAGAACAAACTTGAAGAGATCCCTTGGTAAATGCTCGTTTTGCCAGAGAACTTTGAAATATATTAGCACGTAGTATTCTAGTATTATGAGAACAGACATGAAAATGCATTGATTCTCACTTGACATTTTTCTAATTTGAAATCTCTTTGTGTTTACTACTCAAGGTATTTTTAGATTGGTAAATAACTCATTACCAAATTCAGTGTTCCCAGGAAGAGCTGAATGATGTGGATAGTATTTGTCTATCAAGATCAGTTCTCTCCCTTCTCCTGGACCCTGTCCCAACCTTCCTTGCAATTAGTCATGCCCATATAATGGAATTTTATCCAATGCATTCTAAGTAAAGGTTAATTGCAGCCCAACTGTAAGCCCAGTGCATAGAAAACTCCCAGCACTCTCTGCCATGCTCCCTCTCTGACCGGTATGGTCGTATCTGTAGAGTAATTGGAGACCACATGTTGATGATTGCAAAGAAGAAAAAAAAATAACCTTCTTTCATGCTAGCAGCATTACATGTTTGGGTCTCTATTGTGCAATATGTGAACTTACCTTAAATAATTCAAGGTTAAAGTAAACAAGCAAACTGAAGAAATTTCATTAAAGACAGACATTTAAGTATAACTCCCCCACTCCCAAATCCTACTTATCAGAGATCATTGAAAAGAAGCCCATAGGGGCACCTGGGTGACTCAGGGGATTAAAACCTTTGCCTTCAGCTCAGGTCATGATCCCAGGGTCCTGGGATCGAGACCCACATTGGGCTTTCTGCTCAGCGGGGTGTCGGGGGGAGCCTGCTTCCCCTCCTCTCTCTCTCTGCCTACTTGTGATCTCTGTCAAATAAACAAATAAAGTCTTTAAAAAAAGAAAGAAAAGAAGCCCATAAAACTGTGTTAAAGACCCTGGTAGAATGTCTGGTGTATCCTCAAAGATACAGGGTCATTGAACTGATAGGGGTTAGGAGTGGCATTTATAAAAATTAGGAGGGAGAAGTAGGTCAATGTCTTCCACCTGCTCAAACCTGTCAACTCTACCAATTCTAGGAATGGCAACTGCATCACCCTTTCATCTCATAAATACATATCCTTGCCTGAGTTTATTGAAAAGTACTCTCAAGTTAAACATCTGTTAGTGAGCGAAGTAGGGTTGGGCAGAAGGAAAAGTCAATTTCCAATACAATTTCACCAAAGTCTGAACTGAGCACATAAGGAACTCTGGAGCTGGAACGGTTCTTCAGAAGTAAACCTATTGAGGCAAGTAGGTCAGGCTTTTTGACCCTTCCATCACCAGTCGTCAGATATGGGCTGCCAAGTGGGCTAAACAACTCACTTCTGCTCAGGGTGTCTCCTAAAGAAAATACTCAGTTGAGATCTGTTGACTGACAATCCTTCCAGTCGCTGGAGGAGCTGTTTCAATCCAAGGTGCTTGATGCTCTACAGTATCCATTAGAGGGAGGGTCCCTGACACAGCTAGAAAGTATGTCTAAGTGTTGCCCTAACTGCTAATAACCCACTTACTTATGTTTATTCCTGCCAAATATACGCCATAATCCTTATGAGTAGCTGTACTATTTAATTGTAATTTCAGTATTTAATTTAGAAAGGGCCTCAGCCAGAAGAAATAGAAATCATATCCATGAGCTGTATTAATGGGTTGTTCATGATTATTTCCTAGAACAGAATACAAATGGTGAACGTGAGTCCAAGAGAAAGACGGCTAAGAATTGGAAACGGTCCTGTGAGACCCTGTCTACCTAAAGTATGTCTATTGTTAATCATACCCTAAACAAGAAAAAACAATGGTACTGCGGATACTTATAGCCACACTTTTAAAATTGATTACTCTAATTCTGGAATAGAAACAGAGGTGTTAAAGGTAATAATTGACTGTAAACTTGGTTTGACACACAGCATTTGGCTTTCTACATCGTGGCTTATGTTTATTACACTGGTGTCTGTTCCAAAATGAAATCTGATGATTTGTTTATGGACACTTGGAAAAATTAAAAAATAGTTAAATAAATATACAGCCTCTGAAAAATAAAATAATGGTGCCAAGGAGGGATAAATATGAGTTATTGGAATCAATATTCCCCC
>PISX010026137.1:10964-24957 GCA_004024625.1 Mellivora capensis | reverse complement strand
TCCAGTTGGACATTATTTTTTGTAACATGCTGCCAATAAATGGTTTTTCATATATATTTACAGAAACATTTTCTGAAAATGTCTGATGTCTTTGAAGATTGTTTATTTTAGCAAATATTCATGGAGAGCCTAGTTTCTGCCATGTACTGTGCCAGGTATTGAGAAACAAAAATATTCAGACTCAGTCCCTACTTACAAATAATTCAGCTTAGTGGGGGAGACTGATACATAATCAGATAACTATTCAACAACATGGCAAGCACAGTAATTGTGATTTTCACAGATAATCATGAGGGTAATCAGGAGAAAAGCCTAACCTGATCTGAGTGGACTCAGGGAGAGGGGAGGTTGGAGAAGTTTTCTAGAGCTCGCAGTGCTTGAATAAATTTTGTAGATGGTGGAGTCTTAAAAAAGAAAAAAAGTAAATGAAGAGATGAGAGTGGAATTGTATTATAAGCAGAAAGAAAATCATAAACATTAGCATGGAGGTATGAATCACCATGGCATATATGACAAAATACATGTATTTCAGGGCTGCTGGGACCATAATCATTGGGCAAGGAGCAGAAGGAATTGGAATCAGAGGCAAGTTAAGCCACACACAAAGGATCTTGAGAGCCTTTTTAAGGGGCGGAAACTTTATCCCACTGGGGTAGACCAAGAGCCAGTGAAGACTTTCAAACAGGTTAATGATACTATCCAATTTATTTTTAAATGAGTCCCTATAGCATTATCCGTGTATGGAATTTTGAAGACAAGAATGAAGACCACGAGATTAGCTTCTAAATATTGGTTAAAAGCTACACAGGATGTAGGCAATGAGTAAAGGGATAGACAAAAAGAGATCAGAGAGAAGTTTAAGAAAAAGCAATGGAAATTGGTGATTAACTTGATATTGAGGTAAGGGAGAGGGAAAACTCCTCCCTTACTCCAAAGTGGATGCTAAAACCAGGACTACAAAAGGTGAGGATGGGAGGAAAGAGGGCTGTTGAGGTGAATAATTAATGTGTGTTTGAGGTGCCTCTAGGACATCTGGATGGATATATCCATTAGAGAGTTGGAAAAATGTACATGAAGTATGAAGCAGATTCCAGGCTGGGGATTTAATCTGGAGTCAGTTAACCACTTTTGCTTGCAACCAACCATAAATATCCTGCTTACAAATGCTGTGCAAATTCACTCCTCTTAGTTGGAAAATGGCATATGACTAGCTCGCAATGACATTCATACTTAGTTCTCTTAGGGTTTTGTGAGACTGCAATACTCTTAAATAACATAAATTCTGAAAGAAATGCCCATTAATAAAGAAAAAAATAACCTTCTCATGCACTCATTAGGAGAAGAGAGCCTGAAGATGTAATTATCAAGGAGCTGTCTCTACTTCTCTAAAACTCAGTGTTGGATGGGGCTAATCATAATTTTACTGACTACTTAGCTGGATGTTGATAGAATCAAGGGAAATAATGCAATTTCAAAGAGTAAAAAGGCTTTTACTGTCAATAGACTTGAAAAATACCAAGATGTTTCATAGTTTTGACTTAAGCATCTAGCTACTTACAAATCTTTGATTTCTTTCATAGACAACATGAGAATATCATATCAAAGAAACTGAAACTAGGAAAAGCATGAAATCTGCAGCAGCTTTTTGTCATGTATTCAGAAGCCCAAACTTCATTAGCCATTGAGTGCATTCTCTGGGAATCTCCATTAAGTCACCAGTGACACTGGATCTAGAACTCCAAATAGAGTCTGGTTTCTATAACATCGGAGCATTGAACTAATCCAATTGTAAGGGCGAAGTGCCAGGAGCTGAAAGGATTTGAAGGATAGGAAAAAGAATAATTGGATAAACTGCCAGGCTTAAAATATGAACAATAGTTATTACCAAGAATATGAGAGATGCAAACCTAGGAAAAACAATCTTTGTCATTGGAAATGTGATGACATTGTTGTCCAATGTTAAAGCCACAGGGAATGAAGTTAACTTTCCCTTGGTTCCACTCAATCTCATTATACATATCACCCCACTTGGTACTTTACAAAACACCCTCACTAATTTTCTCTAGTTTTCCATGGAGTCAATAGATTTTTTTATTCACATATTTCATTTTTGCATTTATTTTATATATCCAATCATTAGTATGTCCTCTGTGTTTTTCTGCATCTGTGTTGTGTTGGCTTCCATTTTAAGCAGCCCTTAGAGTGTCCTATGGAAGGCTCTTTCTTTGTAGAACAAGGATGGGGGAGATAGGATTTTGTGGTCAAGTAAAAATGGGAAATACTGTATTCTGCATTTTCTTCTTGGAGATTCAAAATGAACACTAGAAGAATGAAAGCTCTGCAAAATGAAAATTGCTTAACCTTTTAAATCCAGCTTTAAGCTTATTTGGCCACAGACCCTTTCTCTTGGAAAGATTTTTAACTGCCTCAGACACCAGTGGATCTACTGTGGGAAATAACCCCAGAGGATGGAAGCCTCACACTAAACATTAATAAATGGGAACTGAATCGTGTTTTAATATAATTCTGTCTGTTCTTCTGTTTGTATCTAGAGAACAGAGGAATGATAATGAGGAAACCTGAGTTTCATCCCTGAATGCATGGCATTAAGCGTATTATTTTACTTCTCTTTTCCTCACAGGGTAATGTTGTGACTACAGTGAGTCAATACATATTCAAGTATTCTGGGAAATAACAGATGTTATTTATTAAGTGCTCACTGTGTGCCAGTATTATGCTAAACACTTTAAAACATCACTTTTAAAAATTCTCATGATGACACATAAGAACCAAGGTTTGCATCTCTTCTATTCTTAGTAATAATGATTGTTCATATTTTTTAATTTAATTTTATTTTTTCAGTGTTCCAAGACCCATTGTTTATGTACCTCACCCAGTGCTCCATGTAATATGTGCCCTTCTTAATACCCACCACCAGTCTCTCCCACCCCCCCACCCCTCCCCAAAACCTTCAATTTGTTTCTCAGAGTCCACAGTCTCATGCTTCATCTCCCTCTCTGATTTCCTCCAATTCACTTTTCCTTTACTTCTCCTAATGTCCTCCATGTTATTCCTTATGCTCAACAAGTAAGTGAAACCATATGATAATTGACTGTCTCTGCTTTCTTATTTCTTTTTTCTTATTTCTTATTTCGCTCAGCATAATCTCTTCCAGACCCATCCATGTTGATACAAAAGTTGGGTATTCATCCTTTCTGATGGAGGCATAATATTCCATTGTATATGGACCACATCTTCTTTATCCATTCGTCTGTTGAAGTGCATCTTGGCTCTTTCCACAGTTTTGCGACTGTAGTCATTGCTGCTATGAACACTGGGGTACAGATGGCCTTCTGTTCACTACATCTGTATCTTTGGGGTAAATACCCAGTAGTGCAATTGCAGGGTCATAGGGCATCTCCACACTGTTTTCAAAAGTGGTTGCACCAACTTGCATTTCCACCAATAGTGTAAGAGGGTTCCCCTTTATCCACATCCTCTCCAACACTTGTTGTTTCCTGTCCGTTAATTTTGATTGATTGTTCAAATTTTAAATCTGGCAGTTTATCTAATTATCCTTTTCCCTATCCATCAAATCCCTTTAGCCTGTGGTACCATTATTAGTGTAAGTGTATAGATTTAAAACCTGAGCCTTACAGAGGGAAGAAACAAACCCAAAGTCAACCAGCTAGAAAATGCTCCAAGAGTTTATTTTATTTTTAATTTAAATTCCTGTTAGTTAACATATGGTGTAATATTAGTTTTAATTGTACAATACAGCAATTGGGACACTTCTGTGCAACACCCAGTGCTCATCACGACAAGTGCCTTCTTAAATCTCATCACTATTTAACTCATCCCTCCAGCCACATCCCTTTGGTAACCGTCAATTTGTTCTCTGTAGTCAAGAGTTTGTTTCTTGGTTTGCCCCTCTCTTTTTCCCCCCCTATGATAATTTGCTTTGTTTCTTAAATTCCACATATGAGTTAAATCACATGGTATTTGTCTTTCTCTGATGGTCTTATTTTGCTAAGCATAATACTCTCTAGCTCCACCCATGTTGTTGCAAATGGCAAGGTTTCCTTTCTTTTTTATGGCTGAGTAATAATATTATATCCTATGTATACCATATCTTCTTTATCCATTCATCAGTCAGTGGACATTTGGGCTCATTCCATAATTTGGCTATTGGTGATAATGCTGTAATAAATATTGGGGTGAAAATGCACCAGGAATTTAAACCCAGTCTGTTCAACTCCAGAACACAAGTCCTAACCACTACTGGTATGCAGGCTTGTGGCTCACGGAAAAAGGAAACCTAATTATTCTGGTATCCCATATATTTCAATTTGAACTCCCTCCATGAAATAACTTATCATTCAAAAACATGTCTGACCTCACTGAGGGAGAGAAGAGCATGATTTTGTCTTCCCAGGCTGACTGTCTGCTTTCCACCCTGTCTCAGAAGCAGTCAGTGCTGAGTGGAAGAGGTGCAGGGTGTGGTGGCAAGTTAGCCGTGGCAATGATGCTACACACCTAACATGCCACCATGTCCCCAACATTAAATGACCAGCATATCAACACTGGTGCTGAAATTTGGGATAAAAACACATTGTTTAAGAAAGCCCAATAAAATATAGACATTCATTACAAAGTTGAAGCTATTTCTCATTATGCCATGATCACTGGCCAACAGGGACCATAAGTGATAATTCAGTGCATACCATCTCTCTCTGCCACACCAAGCCATGGTTGTGAGGGTGAGGCCAAGTGGGGGTCTGTTCTAGCAGTGATAGTGGAGCTTGGAAGGATGACAGAATTGTTTTTTCATCCATTCAAATAGTATTTACTGAATATCTACTGTTCTAGGCTTTAGGAATACTACAGAAAAAATCAAGTCATGAGGGCACCTGGGTGGCTCAGTGGGTTAAAGCCTCTGCCTTTGGCTCAGGTCATGATCTCAGCCTCCTGGGATCAAGCCCCGCATCAGGCTCTCTGCTCCTCCGGGGGCCTGCTTTCTCCTCTCTCTCTCTCTGCCTGCCTCTCTGCCTACTTGTGATCTCTCTGTCGAATAAATAAGTAAAATCTTTAAAAAAAAATCAAGTCATGGAATTTATAATTTTTTGATGGATAGGATTATTGGTCTTAACAATAGGCTCATTGCATCTAATTAATCCATTAATCATCATGTGACTTGCCCCTATTCCTCTGAGAGAAGCGTATATTCTGTTTGACACAACATGCTTTGGCTAATGGAATTTGAGCTCATGTGACTGTCATATCTGAGCAGAATTTTTAAGTGAGATTGCCTGATTTGTCTCTGCCCCCCTTATATGCCTGCCCTTTACCATAAGATCACTTTAGATCCTAGAGAAGGAATGTTTTTTTCAACTTGAGTCCTGAAGTGGAAGCAAGACTAGCTGAACTTGGGTGTGCTCAGGAGAGCCAAGAAGAGCCACAGCCTACCCACAGCCATCATGTGAAATAAACAAGGGAAAAATGTTTGTGGTTGCAAGCCACCGAAATATTGAGATCATTTGTTGCTGCAGCAAAAACCGATGGATACACCTACGATCTTTGGATACGACAATATATAAATATATAAAATATCAGGTAGTAAAAATTCTGTGTGGAAAAACTAACCAGAATAAAGTAAATATTAACGGTTTGGAGTTGGAGTTTGATATTTTATTAAAGTAGTTGGTTGAAGGCTTCTCTGGTAGAGTTTCCTCTGATCAGAGACCTGACAGAAAAGAGGTCAGGAAGCATGCATGTAACAATAAGAGGGGGGACATCAAGAACAAAGGGGGACAGAGGGGGACATCAAGAACAAAAGCTCTTCTGGGATGACAAATATAGAGGGTGAGTGTAGTTTGAATAATTTTCAGGTGTAACTGGCTACCCAGATGTTGATTATCTAGAATATCTATAAATGTGAAATTGTGTGTGAAATCAGATATGGAAGACATCATAGGATTATAGGATTTTATTTCTAGAAAGATCTTGGAGATCATAATTTAAGATCCTCATTTTGTAGAAAAAGAAATTGAAACTCAGAGAAGGAAAGAGATTTGCCTAAAACCACACAAGGAGAAAGATCTCACTTTAGGTTTTCCTACGTAAAACCTAAGAGCGTGCATGATAAAAACCCACAGCTTGGCAATTGATCCATCAAGAGATAGAATAGTCAAGGGTTGGGGGAAGCCCCCTATACCATTATCTGAATTGACCAACAACAAACTTCATTCCCGAAGACAAAGCTGTGTTGGACTCAGTTGTCACCACTGACCCAACCATAGCTATTTTCAAGGTAACTGCACTTTTAAATGATTGAACCATCCCTAAATAGATTAGTTAGATTCTCTGCTTCTGTCATCAAAATATATTTCTAGAAAATCAGTATATAAACTTATTTCATAAAGGCACTAGCAAACATATTATCAATTTAAAAAATAATTATACAATGGACAGGCTTTTAAAATATGATATAAAACTTTAAATCATAAAAGAAGCATTGGTATATTTCATGACAAATTTTAAACTTATGTGTCAAAAAAATTATAATAAAAGTAAAAATGAAGTATGGGGAAAACATTTACAACTCACTTGACAGCAAAAAAAGCTAAAAAAAACTACTTTTCACATTAAAAAATTTAAATTAAGGTTAAGAAATAAACAACTCAATAAATAAAAGGGACAAGGGATGTGAATAGATATTTCAGAGAAAAAGAAATAAAAGTCTCTAACAGCTGAAAAATGTTCACTTACTCCCAAAATTGAACACAAAAATATTGGGACATAGAAAATTTTTAAAAATTTTAAGTCTCAATGGCAAAACTTCCAAGTGGTGTGGACTCACCGCTGGAGAGACTACAGGTTCCACGCCTTCACACATCGCTGGTAGGAGTAGTCAGTAGCAGAATCATTTTGGTGAAACCCTTGGCAATATCCTTAATAACATAAAATACGTGTTCTTGTGGCCCAGTGACTCTACACATAAGAAAATGAACCTGAGGGGTGCCTGGGTGGTTTAGTTGGTGAAACATTTGACTCTTGATTTCAGCTGAGGTCGTGATCTCAGAGGCATGAGATGGAACCCTGTGCCAGGCTCTCTGGGACGTGGAGCCTGCATAAGATTCTCTCTCCCTCTCCCTCTGCCCCTTCCCCACCCCTCTCTCTTAAAAAATAAAAATAAAAAAAAAAGAACATGAGCCTGAATATTCATTCTTTAAGGAAATATTTATTGAGTACCTACTATGTACTAGGTTTTGTGCTAAGAGCCAGGGACGGAAGACGAACAGACAAGTGTGGTAAGATTCATGGTAGGATAAGTGCTCATCATGCAAGGAAACTCTCAGCACTTTGCAATGTTGTAACAGAACATACTCTGACTTAGAAATGAGGAAATCTAATTTTAGTTTTAGGATTGTGGCCAAATTAATAAGGTAACCTTGCATGCTACAGTTTTTCATTGAGTTAAAACAATTGGATTTGATAGATGTTATATAGGGTCCTGTCGATTCCTGGAATGTTTTGATTTAAAAATTCTCCCCGAAGTTTAAGGCAAAACCCATATTTAGGGAACAGGGGAATAGGGTCTTGCTCTAACCCCAGATGACTCAGATTTATGGGGCTCACCACCTTAAATTGGAGTGCTATCTTGATGATATTCTTAAAGCATAAATTCTACTCAATGGTAAATAATTTAAAATATCACCTATAGTTAAAAAAATATATATGAATGGAACACAAAAAATGACATCTATTCTTGAAGTGTGCATTAGAAATTTCCCATTTGCTGTTAAGGCCTGTTTCACTCCCCTCAGCCATTGCCCTAAATGAGTCCGACTCCTCCGTGGTGAGGGTTATGTCCGTGGAAACCTTTTCAGAAGTGCGGGGCTAGTCATATGCTAGCTATTGACCTCAGAGTTTTATATTGACCTTTTAAGCCTCATTTTTAAAGTTGATTCTGGCTAATTCTGACCCTGAATTTTAGCTCCTTGGGAAGAGACTTCTAGCATCTGTTCACAGCATAACCTTTATTCCAAACTGTTCCCATCCATGGAACAAAGTATATCTTGCCATTTGGCCAGCAGATGGTCACAGTGCTTTTGAAGCAACGTTTTTCCACATCATTTTGCTCCTCTCATCTTTATAGCCCTGATATTCTCCTTGTCAGGCAAAGATCCCAGAGTTTCAACCCTTTATAGCAAGGCAAGATCCTGCAAAGTCTGCAGGGCCTCTATACAGGTTTTTTTTAATGCCTATTTAATTTTTCATATCTCTTTTTCTTTAATACAAAATTTCCCCTCTGTTTAGTAAGCTACATCCCCAGTGATGAAATTTCTTGATCTTTTAATAAGGATTCATAAACCTTCCCCATATATTAGGATCATTTCTTTTTGACACTGAAATTTTCTTTCTAGTACAGCAAGGAGCTGGTCAAGAAAATGAAAAAACAGAAGAACTGCTCTTTTAGGTGGCAGCTATAAAAATTTACTATAACCTTTGAAGTTTTAAAGGTAACTGCCCAAGCCCAAATTTCTCACAAACTTTCAAAACTCCATAGGCCTTTATTTCAAAACTGCAACTGAAATACAAAAAGAAAGTCAAGCTAGTTGTATTTATGATTAACTAGAATTTTAAACCCTTCATATTCTAGAACAAAATGCATAGAGAAAAAATCATAAAATATGAATGTATAATTTAATAAATTATGGTCAAGGGCTATGAAAGGTCTGTGATTTTATCCAAATTGCCAGTTAACACTTTAGTCTGCCTTAGTTTTGTAGATGGTGCTAGAAGTCCAGAGACTCCTGAGTCAGAGTCAAAGGACTTTATTACTCAGGCACAAAGGGCAGCAAGAATCCTATGGATTCCCCTTCCCATGGGGCGAATGTACAATGACCCAGAGGGATGCTGACCACAGGGTGGGTTTGCATCAACACCAAGGAGCTCAAAGCTTAAGAAACCTCAGCCTCAGGCTGCTTACCTGACTTTTGTTCTGAAGAGAAATTTTATCTTTGTTATGCTGGACAGCAAACAAACCTGCCCGCTGGTCCAGAAAGAGACACTGTCTCTCTCTGATCTTCCAAAGGCGTTCTCTCCATGACTATTTTTGAAGGTAAACTCTGGAGCAAAATCTGCCAGTGCCTCCATTCACAAGACATGTAGAAATGTGGGAGACCCACAGAGAATTGTCTCCAAAGAATTTTTACAAGGCAATCACTCAGTTAAGCACCACTCTGGGTGAAGAAATTAAATACGGATGGCGTGCTAGCAGCCTCTTGCTTGCTCTAACACAACACACTCTCTCTCCACTAAAAGGAACCCTGACTTTTACAATAACTACTTCTTTGCTTTTCTTTATAGTATGCTAACCGTGAAAGGAAAACAGACACAAAAGAATTATGAAAAGGATTTTTACTTGCCAACTTCGCTCAGCAAATTAAAAAAAAATCATCAGGAAGTTGAGGGAGAAGACCCGGTGTTGCATGGTAGACAGATGGTGACTTACCTTCCCTTCACTTCACTCGGTGAGCACCGAGTATTGTACAGAATGGTTGAATCAATACGGTGTACACTTGAAACTAATATAACATTTTATGATAATTGTACGTTGGTTTAAAAACTAAAGTCAAAAAATGTTAAAAAAAAAAACCCCACAGTTAAAAAAGGGAAAAACCTGAAGTTAATAAAGTTTCCAAATTTATATTTAGCTTCTTCAGGGTGGAAAACAACAATTTTCTTGGAGGACATATGTCACCATTTTTTTTTTTAAGATTTATTTATTTATTTGAGAGAGAGAGAGTGTGGGGAGGGGCAAAGAGAGGGAATCATGAAGCAGACTCCCCACTAAGCTCAGAGCCCGAGATGGAGCTCCATCCTATGACCCAGGAGACCCAGGAGATCATAACTTGAGTCAAAAGCAAGAGCTGGTCAGCCAACTGAGCCACCCAGGAATACTCTGTATCAGCATTTTAAAAGTCAGAGATATTATTCGATTAGAGAGGTAATAACTTACAGAAAATGCCTCACTAGACAGGGTGGACCTTGTTGGATTTTGTTTTGTTTAGAGTTTTTGTGGGGGGGAGAGATCAATCACCAGATGTAGGTTTCTTTGTTTTACTTTTTGTTTTCATAATTTGACTTTTCTGGTTTAATTTTTTTCTTATTTGTTTTAATTCTTAAATTTTTTTAATTAAAAAATTAAATTTTTAATTTTTTTAATTCTTAATTTTAAAAATTTTTTTCTGGTTTAATTTTTTTCTTGTTTTTTTAATTCTTAATTTTTTTCATTAAAAATTAATGTTTTAATTTTTTTAATTCTTAATTTTTAAAATTTTTTAATTCTTATTTTTTAAATTTAATTTTGATTTAACACCAGATAATTAACATTGGTGTTATATTAGTTTCAGGTGTACAACATCATGATTCAACACTTCTTCATGACACCTGGTGCTCATCACAAGTAAACTCCTTCACCCCCATCACCTGTTTCGGGCCCCCACCCCGCCCCACCCCACCCCAAATCTCCCCTCTGGTAACCGTTAGTTCACTCTCTGTGGTTAAGAGTCTCTTTCTTGGTCTGCCTCTCTTTCTCCTTTTTCCCTTTGCTCTTTTGCTTTATTTCTTAAATTCCACATATGAGTGAGATCCTATGGTATTTGTCTTTCTCTGACTAGGATGCAGTGTGTTTTCTTTCCTCGACTCTGGGATATTATATACACATTTTTAGCTTGTAATACAGCTGGGGCTAGGTGTCGCTTATTGGGCTTGCAGTCCCTCCTTGTGGTCAATCTTATCCCTAAGATGTGGATTTGATCACGTATATCTTGTTTTGTTTTGTTCTTAAGGTGTTTTCTGATTCAGTATCACTTATTTGCTGTTTTATTCATCTGGTCAATATTATTTACATGGATACAACAGGAAGTACTAGTACACACAGAACTTCTTCTTGTGTGGTTTCCAGAACTAGAGCCACGCAATACTAAGGCTTGAGAGGTAACTCCTGTGTGGGGCCTTGGTAAAGCCCCTGGGGTCCTACTTTTGATCACTTTCACGTGGCAGTACTTCCGTGACTCTTAGGAACTCAGTTCATTTACTTCAAACGTAGGAGCCCCAAGTTTGCAATTCTCCTCTATCCAGGTTCTTCATGGACTGCCTAAATTATAGAGGCATTTTCAAGTTTGTCAGTGTCCCTGCGCCAGGACTGAAACTGTTTGCTACCTATAAAACTGAGATTCTTTAGGCAAAGTTGTTGCTGGTCACAGGTTGGGTTCCTGAAAGGACACTGTGCAAACCATTACTGCGTCTGAAGTTTATTACTTTTTTCTCAACAGTAGGATTTGAAACCGAATCAAATGGAGTTTTCTTTTTTTTAATTATTTTATTTATTTATCTGAGCAGAGACAGAGCATGACCAGGGGTGAAGGGCAGAGGGAAAGGGAGAAGCAGACTCCCCACTGAGCAACGAGCCCAATGAGGAGCTCCATCCCAGGACCCTGAGATCATGACCTGAGCCGAAGGCTGATGCTTAACCAACTGAGCCACCCAGGTGTCCCTGTAATTTTTCTTTCTAAATGACATTTCTGACATAATAATGTTACAATTTTGAAGTTATCTAAATTGTTTGAAACTCTGCAAATAACTACATGATCAGGAAAAGTAAAGGAATTCAGTAAAGCAGCTTTAAAAAATATTTAACCATTTTTCTGAATAGTGTTAAAACAAGGGAAGCCAGCATATATTATTCCTTTTTTATTGAAAAATAGTTGACACACTACATTATTCTTTTTATAATAATTTTGTCTGATGATTTATCAGCTTACAAATATATATTAGGAGTTTTTATTGGATATTTTTTTCCTGAATTTTGAGGAGTCTGTTGTTAACAAGATAACATTTAGAGAGTTTATCATTATAGTTTGTACAAGCCTAGCCTGTTAAATGAAGGGTTACAGATAGAAAAAAAGAATTTTTTATATGCCCAATTTAAAAAAACCCAAAATGTTAACTACAATTACGTAAGATTCATACATTGCTTTTTCAGAGTCTATAGTCTCTCATAGTTCATCTCCCCCCCTATAGACTCTGAAAAACAACCTGAGGGTTTTGAAGGGGCGGGGGGTGGGAGGGTGGGGGAGCCAGGTGGTGGGTATTGTGGAGGGCACGCATTGCATGGAGCACTGGGTGTGGTGTAAAACTATGAACTCTGTTACGCTGAAAAGAAATAAATAAAAAAAAAAAATGCTTTAAAAAAAAAAAAAAAAAAGAAGTGCATCCTCATGGAAAAGGTTTTTAGTCAAGCAGTTAAGATATTATAATGTAGCTAGCAATGTATATTATAGCTCAGACATTTTTTTTGAGAATATTTTTTTTAGTTACATGTTTATATACTTGTAATTCTGCTAATTGCTACTAAATCTCATTTATAAACTTTATTCTTTGTGTGTAAGATTTTAGGTGAAAATAATATTTTCTTTTTTGTGCGTTAAAAAAAAAAAAAAAGATTCATACATTGCAGGCAATTAATTTTATTTTGCTGATCTGGAGTTGAACAGTCCATTTTTACAAGGTCTTCTGTTTCAAGAATAAGGTGTCCTGGAAATCCTGATGTGAGTCCCCTCACCGCATGAAAAGTTTGCCCTTGAGGTCACGACGCCAGCTTCTCCTGGGAGGCCCGCAGCTACGTGTCCATTGCCATTGGCCTCAAGCATCCAAAGTACCTAGAAGGGTCATTCACTGAGGCACATTCCATGCTTCCTCCAGAAAGCTCAGTTTCTAATATCAGGCTTGTCTCGGAAGACTTCAGGCAAGTGTGAATGAAATGTGAAGGCACCTCATTATTCACAAGGCTGAGGGGCTCCTGTTCAGTTACTTTAATCACTATGGTTATAAGTTATTTCTAGGAATTCAGTCACTAACGATCCTGAAAAATAACGATAGAAGGTGGAAAGTGAGGGCCCTACAAGTCTCTGGGGTTTTCCAACTCATTCCCAAAAAATGTGCTGAGTACAGGTTTTGGGTTATCACCAATTGACAAGAGTATTTTAAACCAAAGGAAAATAATCTTTTAAAAAATAATAAATTTGTTGGGACACTTGGGTGGCTCAGTCAGTTAAGCAACCAACTCTTGATTTCAGCTTGGGGCATGACCTCAGGGTTGATCCAGCCCTGTGGGGCTCTGCACTGGGTGTGAAGCCTGCTTAAGATCCCTCTCTTCCTCTCCCCCTGCCTCTGCCCCTTTCTCTCTCTCTCTCCATTTCTAAAAAAAATATATAAAAGAAAAAGAATAAAAATAAGAAATTTGTTGACTGTTATTTTGCCAGCAATTGTGTTTTATTCATCCTACAAACTATTTTGGTGATAAAAGGAATTTTAAGCCGAGCAAATGCATGGACCACCAGAATGATTTCTAGTTCTTATTAAAAACATTTTCTGCACTCAGAAATCAATTTCCTATTTTAACAGAATTAAAAACTAAGTTCTAGCTTTACTCTTTCTATATCCCTCTACATATCATTTTCTAATAAAAATTTCACAAATCTTTTCTTCATCTTATAAATAAATCTATCAAAGTCAAATCAGATTTGTCAACATTTAAAAATATTTCATTGCTTTTTTTCCAACCCACTTATTTGGAAGTATTATAAATGAGGGAAAAGAAAGTTTACTTTCCTTCAAACCTTCTCCAGCTTACTATATACTCTTCTATAGTCTTTTGTCACATCTGGCACAACAAGACAATTTTTTATATTAAGATAAAATTATTCTTTTCTTTTCTTGGTACCATTTAAATGTATGTCCCCAAAACATAATAGCCTCGTTTTACCAACTTAGAATTTCTATAAATAAATGAATATTTATATTTATATATTTATAATTTATGTATTTATAAATATATTAATATATACTTGTGTTAATATATTTATAAATTTATATATTTAGAATTTATATATAGTTATAATTATGTATCTAAAATTTATAAATC
>PISX010026137.1:0-10864 GCA_004024625.1 Mellivora capensis | reverse complement strand
GCTCCTTTTATCAGCATCATGTTTGTAAGATTCATGCATGTTTTTGTACATCACTGTGGTTCATTTGTTATCATTATACTCAATACATTCATTGTGTGACTATCAAAATTCTATCTATTGTTGATGGGATACTTAGGCAGTTTTTAGTTTTAGGCATTTAGGCATAATGGTGCTATTAAACATTCCTGAAAAAATGTATCTTAGTGCATCTATGCTCAAGTTTGTCCAGGTTATGCACCTAGAAGTAGAATTCCTGGGCCATCACTGTGTACACCTTCCATTTTACCAGGTCAGACTAAAAATGTTTCACTAAGTGGTTACACCTTTTTAGCTCCTTCCAACATTGTAGCAGTTTCTTTTGCTCCATTCTCTCCCCAACTCAATACAAAAGTTTGTCGGACTTTTAATTTGAATATTAAAAGGCAGTGGCAGTGGTTGGTTATAACTTCTGTGTGACGCTTTTATCTTAGATCACTCATTTCTCACTAAAAACTCACATTCTTCCTTCCCTCCTACCCAGCAACCCTCTCTCCCATCCTCTAGGGTCACTGTTTGTACTGATCCTACCTCTAACCCTCCCCACTCTTTCATCTTTCTCCCTGAGCTACTGTTTCTAGAATCTTCTCTTCAGCTGAAACTTCTTTTTCTTTTCTTTCTTTCTTTCTTTCTTTCTTTCTTTCTTTCTTTCTTTCTTTCTTTTTAATTTATTTGAGAACAAGCAGAGCAAGAAAGAGAGCATGAGCAGGGTGAGGGGCAGAGGGTGAGGGACAAGCACAGGGAGCCTGACACGGGACTTGATCCCAGAACCCTGAGATCATAACCAGAGCCAAAGGCAGACGCTTAACTGACTGAACCACCCAGGTGCCCCTGAACTTCTTTTTCAATTGGCTCATTTGTATAACACCATCTCTTTTCAATAGCTACCATTTATTATACCAGTTATAGGCTTTGTTCTCTTCTTAATTTCAAGAGGCAGGTAAGTAGAGCCCATTTCACCCCAAATGTCCCAGTTTTAGACAAGCCAATTGTGATGTTATCAATCATATTCATTACTGTTCTAAGGGAAATAGCTTCTGCTCCAGCCCCTTAGACTATTGTGTTTTTTTGATTATGTGACTTGTATGATTCCTCCTCTAGTCATAGTGCACTGAACCAAGTGTGATAGTTGCCTCAATGTCAGTCAATCCATGAATGGTCCAGCAGCCCAAGACATAGCTCTGCAAGAAAAGATGAACCAGACCAATTTGATTCTTTTCTTAGAAATTTTAATTGGGGAAAATGAGTTGAGAATGAGAAATAAATCAGTAGAAATAGAATATGAAAGAGAATTTAGAAAAGTCATGGTGGCCTGTGTACAAACCAGAGATAAGGGGAAACAGAAATTATAAATAAACAGAGACTGAAAAAGAAAGAAGAGGTTAAGGGTGCTTGGTGACAGTAGGTGATAAAGAAGTAGACATTAATTATGGAGCCTAGCATGACTTTAATTCCTATGGTCCCAGGAGGCCCTTGGAACTGGTTCCAGTTGCTGTGAGGCCTGGTTGTGATTATGTTCCTGGGGATACTTATAAGGAATCTTTCTTGACTTCTGCCCTATCTGTTAAACCTTCTCATTACTTGAGGTAAGTTGAGAGAATTTCTTCTGTATGTTGCAAGCAAAGAACTGATCTAGGAAACTCTAAATTAGTTTTATTTCTTCTGAGGTGGGACTTTTAAGTGATATTTCATTTCCCCTCTGTAGGCCCTTGACCTTCAATGGAGGTTGAACTTCAAATGCACCTGACACAGCCCCTCCAGATTTTACTTCACATTTGTCTTTCAGCATACAAAAGTTGTTATGTTCAGTTTGTTAAAGGGGCTGTTGGCTGTTAGGTTTTTACATTTTTATCCATAAGGTTTATGAAGAGAAACTGTTTTTACTGAAAACTACCAAGAAGGATGTAGCACTGCATGTTCCCAAATGGGAGTATTTGTGTCTTCACACATCTTGATGAAGGGCACCACTGAAGCCAAAGGCTAAAAATACAACAGCAAAGATAAGACATAGTAAAAATAAAACTTACAACATGTGATCCTGAGGGGATAACAAGGATGGCTGCTTTTAAATTAACATAAACCTGATGCTGAATAATGGTTTTAATATAAAACTTCACCCTCTCCCTGGTTTTAAAACAAAATAGACAGTCTCTAGGTTGGTTTAGTAGGAACTTTTCCAAGTATCTTCGTCCTGACTGTGTGTTCTCATTAGTGACCCTGCTGTTACAGATGGATTAGGCCCTGAACTTAAATAGTTCTGGTGGGGAGAGAACTCTTCTAGAAAGATCAGATCGGCCAACAAAACAGACTTACACAGTTGCAGGAGTTGCTCCACACTTGAGAAGTGACCATGGGTTCAGAAACTGAGGAAATAAGGTCATTGAAGTGACTTTCTGGGCTCACATAGCTCTACAGGAGCCTGAACTAAAGCCCAGACACTGTATCTCTTTCCTCCAGGGCCTTGCCCATTTATTCATAAATTTTTCCAAAAAGAAAAGAAAAAAAAAACTAACCAACCTCTGCCAAATCTTGACCTGTTCTGTCAGTTTGTAACCCAGAGCACATAGTCTATAAGATGTGTTATCTCAACACCAGTATCCCGTCACCAAGAGTAAGTTTGACTCTGCATCTTATGGAAGGCAAGTGAGCTTATATGAAAACAGGATAAACAAATCTAGGGAGACACTCATATCTGGAAGTATGAGAGTCAGGGAAGCATGAATGGGAGGGAGAAATGCCATCCCTGGAGATGAGAGGTGGTACACACAAGATTTGGCCTACTTACTAATTTTTCTTAGGCCTTCTATTGGCTAAAATGAAGTCAGTCTGATTTTCACTATATGCTGATAGAAAAAGAAATAAAAAATAGATGACATAATTATGGAGGCACATGATTTTATAAGATGTGAGTGATGAAATTAGGAAAGCCAAAATAAGATCTAGCTTTGTGTTGCAGGAGATATAAAAGGAAATGAAAAAACATTCTTAATATAGAAGACTAAAAAGAAGATAAAGGAAAATGGTTTATATTCATTGAAAAGATCAGGGTTTTGTCTTAATACTTTTTAAAAATGTTTATCTTATAAAAAAGTAGGAATTCTGATGACTCAGGAAGATGAACAGGAAACTTACCTTAAATAAGAAAGAAAAACTTTAATTCTTTCATTGCTACCCAAAGTAAATTTTTCTAAAACACAAATCTGATAATGTCTCTATTGTCCCCCACTGCTGTTAAAAGACCAAAATCCTTAATCCATGTCCAGAGTTTCACCTCACATGGTCCCTCTGTACCTCTTTAGCTTCCTAACTTACATTTCATCAATTTCTTCCCTCCGCCAGCATTTACCCCAAGCCATGCTGGTCATCTTGGCCATTTTTCAATCCACCTAAAACCATGTTCCTTTCTGCCCCAGGGCTTTTGTAAGTGCTCTTTCTTCTGCCTTAATACTCCTCCCTCCCCATGAACTCCCACCTTCACCTAGTCAGCTCTTATTCCTTCTTCTTATCTCAGCCAACACCTCAATTTCTCTGGAAAGACTGTCCTACTCCTCTTGGCCCCAATCTAAATTGAGTTACATTCTTATGGCCCATGTAGGGTTGTTGTTCTTTTTTTAACACAAATTATGATAGTTGTACAGTTACACATAGTGTATGGTCATTTGAATGAGTCTACTCTTGTCCCCAAACCAAACCACAAGCTTTGCCTGGGTAGTGTTCACTTCTCTTTCTGTTCACCAATGTTATCCTGAGTGTCCCTCATAATAGCTGCTACATATTTGTTGTGTCAATAAATATTTGCTCAGTTATTATTAAATGTTATAGATTACTTAAAAATAATATAATAAATCTTGAAATCTACATCATTTTCCCCTATAATATTAGGAATGGAGCATAAAGTGAGAATAATTAATCTTTTAACCTATCATCATGTTAGTGATTCCAGAAGAGCAACCCATAAGGATAAGGTTGGAGAGATTTGTTCTTTTTTTTTTTTTTTTAAGTAGGCTCCATGCCCTGTGTGGAGCCCAACATGAGACTTGAACTCATGACCTTGAGATCAAGACCTGAGCTTGAGATCAAGACCTGAGCCAAAAATATGACAGTAACTATAAATTTTATTATAATAACTATTAAACAGTATAATCAATTTTGTCTTCATACTAATGCCTAGAAATGTTCTGAGTCTAAGGTCTGACTTTTTTTTTTTTAATTAAAATAGAGATGTATTCCAAGGTTTTATAGACATAGCACCAAACTGAAATATTCTCCCTACATGAAGAGAACCAGAAATAAGACATCCCTTTCACAGGTAATATAGTGATTTTTAATGCCTCGTCAGGGAGCATCCTAAAGTTAGCCCAAGATCATCGGTAGGATATGGACACATCTCACATTTTGAAAAACATAGGTCTAAAAATTAGAGGTTAAGGTAAAAATATCTAACCCCATGGAGTGTTTCAGAATAAAATAAGATGCTGTATTTGAAACCAGTTTGTAAATTTTAAAATTCTATATACTCATTACATATCAAAAAATGAGTAACATTTATGTTTCCATCTTGCTTTTCATGTTGTAAGGGACAGAGACAGAGTTGGGTAACCTTGAGAGATGTAAGTTTATTCTTAGTGGAATAATAGTTGCATTTTAGCTCTATCTGCTCTGGTACCTCCTCTTTCTTTCTACGGTATATGCATATGTATGCTTGGACATGCATGCACACGTGGGTGTGGTGTGTGTGTGTGTGTGTGTGTGTGTGTGTGTGTGTTGCAGGTTTACTGCAGTCTTAATTTCATCTTCAATCTCCATTAATCATCCAGATTTGATTAGCAGGTTGGTTAAGCACCATCTAATATGAAATACCCCTACAGGACAGTTTTGCCTCCCTCCTTGCTTCCTGGGTTATCCCAACCCAGTTAGGATAGCTGCATTAGTTTTCAACAAATCACATGCTTCTTTTTTTCAAAAGAACATTAAAGAGGAGAGTTATCACCCCATAGAGCGAAGGTGTGGGTCCTTTACAGCACAATAAGCAAGAGGGCTTTGTACGTTAATATTCACAATGTCCTTGTTACATAAACCATCAGAAATCTGAGTGCAAAATAATGGTGTGAGGCCCAGCAGTAGTGGAAACACCAATGAAAATGAGCAAATGAGATGCTGAGGATCTGCACTTACATTGCAAAGGCAGGATTATCGGCTTTGTTGCTCCCTCCAGTTCCTGCCCTCCCTCCCTGCAAGCTTGTCTCCCACTTCCAGTTTACATGCACGCACACACACTCACACACACACAGAGCCACACACACGCATGCACATTCACATTTGTATTATTGAAGAGGCTACATTTTTATTCCAAAGCAACCAAGGTGCTTGTCCCCAAAGACATATGTAAGCTGTTATTCAGTGGCTCATCCCTCACTAAGATAAACTGTCTTCTTGTCTCTGGCATTGACAGCTGAGATATCTAAAATAACAGGTATCCTTGTTGATCTCAGACAACAGATAGGATCTAGGCTCACAAAAATGCTAAACATACTCAGCCACATTCATTCAAGATATTGTACACTCTGAGGATCCTGCCACTTAGAGTTTTCTTCTCAGTTTACAGGAAGGCAGATGGAGGTGAAGGGGAAAAAAAAATTTCTTTGGTGAAAGAAATTTTAAGAAGTCTGAAAGTAGGAGGAAATGAAATGTCTTTGGAGATGGAAAAAAAAGGGCACACAAAGCCTATGATTTTTAAAAAGGACAAAGACTGCTATGGGCCTCTAGAGGCAAAAGAGAAGTCAGGGAAATGGAGTACAACACCGACTTGACTGGAATGAGCAAGACCTCCTTCTCTATCCAGGATATCTCTCTGAAAATCAGATAAGGGGATTCCTTACAGATGTGGTTCAACAGATTTAATATGTATGACAATGACCTAGAGGGCTTTTTCAAATACAGATTTTGCTCTTTCCACTAAACTACTTTGTTGGGAGAAACATGAATAATGAATCTTAGCTGTGAACACCAAGGAGAGCTCAATGTGGGGCTTAATCCCAGACCCTGGGACTATGACCTGAGCCAAAGGCAGATGCTCAACCGACTATGCCACTGATGTTCCCCGACCATATGCTTTTTAAAACAACTTTCCTTCTATAGACATTTATGTTGTACTTTATCTTTCCTTAAGAAATAGTGTTGGAAAAAAATATTGTTGGAAGAAGTTCTGATAATGTTATAGTGGTACAGGGATATGGTAGATGATCCTTCCTGATTCTTCCCCCCAACCACCTGAGGACTCTGCATAATAAACGGTAGCTGATGAATTGTGCGGGACAATAAACCTTGGAGAAGTGACCTTGTTTACTTTCTCCTTTCTCCAGTGGTTTTGTCCTAAGCGTAGACCTCAATCCTGAAGAGGCAGCTAAAAATCTGATAGAAACTCTGTTATCTCACCAGCTGCCAGAGTAAGCTTGGAAAGGAGCTCCTGAAGGCTGGAGAGTGAAGCAGAGATCTCAGAAGGACTGAAGCTGAAGAATCCTGAATTTAGTGTGAGAACCCACACAAGGCTCAGGCTGGAGCCTGAGACCACACATGTGTAGGACCAACCCAAACCAGCTTAGTAAGGACTTAAGAAACTGAATTGAGATTTGAGCCCCTACACAAACCCCAGCCTTACAATTAAACCACACATGAGTGAGAGAGACACAAACCAGCATAAGCAAAGGCTTTGAGAACTGAGCTGGCATATGAAATATTGCCCAGAGAGGGCAAGACAGAACTTAGAGTTTGAAATGAACCATGCTAATTGCCTACTTGAAAGAGGAGTATTAACTTTCACCAGGTGATTACAACAATACACAGATTCTTCACAACTAATATTCAAAATGTGGAAGATACAGTTCAAAATCACATAATATGCAAAGAACCAGGACAATTGGGTTAATTCTCAAGGGACAATACAATCATCATATGCTAATCCTTAGATGACCCAGATGTTAGAATTAACAGATAAAATTTGAAATCACCTATTATAATAATGCTCCATGAGGTAAAAGAACATACTTGAAATAAATGAAAATATATCTCAGCTAAGTAATAGAAACCAGAAAAAAAATAGAAATTTTAGAACAAAAATATGTAATTTTTGAAACAAAAGACTCACTGGCTGGACTCTATAGCAGATAGAGATAATAGTGAAAATGGAAGTGAGGCTGAATATAGTTCAATAGAAATTATTCAACTTGAAGAACAGAGAGAAAAAAAAGATTAAAATAAAAAAATAACAGTCTCAAAACTTGTGGAAAAATTCAAAAGATTAAATATACATATAGTTGGAGTCCTGGAAGGAAAGGAGAAAAAGATTGAAAGAGGAAAAAAAAATCTATATATATGAAGAAATAATGTCTGAAAACTTCCCACATTTGAAAACTTCCCAAATACATAAATTTACAAATTTGAGAAGCCAGTGAATACTAGACAAAATAAATTCAAAGAAAATCTTTCCTGCATACATCATAACCAAACTGAAGAAATCCAAAGCTGAGAAACCGCAGATACTAAAAAACAATTTACATAACAATTTACACAACAAAACACAGACAATTTAAAATGCTTAAAGGAATAAAACCTGTAATCCAGAATTGAACGTCCAATACCTGCATTTCAAGAATGAAGGTAAAATAAAGACTTTAGATGAAACAAAACTAGAAGTATTTGTTGCCAACTTAACTAGCTGGTTTACAAGAAATGCTAAAAAAATTTCTTTAGCTGAAGAGAAATAATACCAGGAAGGAAACTTGGATCTTCAAAAATGAAGGAAGATCATTATAGATGTAATTATATAAACAATTTTAAGATCTTTAAAAATATGTATGACTGTTTAAAGCAAAAGTTGTAAATCTGGGGGAGTTCTACATATACACAGATGTAATAAATATGGAAATTATAAGAAATGGAAATGGTTAAGGACATATATGACTGAAATTTTTTGAAGATCTTAATCAAGTGGTAGAATACCAACTCTAATCATTTCAGAAAATGATACATGTGTTGTAATATGTGGAGCAATCTCTAAGATAATAGAAATATAGCCAATGGACCGACCAAAAAATTGAAATGGCATATTAAGATTTTCAAACAATCCTAAATAAGGCCATAAAGAGTGAACAAGGAACAAAAATCAGAGGATACAAATAGAAAACTAATAATGAAAAGGTAGGTTATGAATGCAGGCATCATTAAAGGTTAATGTTCCAAACACTCAAAGAGCAGATATTGAAAGAACAGATTTTTAAAAATCAAAACCAACTATACACCTAAAAGAGACCCACTTCAATATAAAAACACAGAGAGTTGAAAGTAAGTCGATAAAAAAAGACATGCTGTGCAAACAGCAAACATTAGAATGGATGGCTTTTTAAATATCAGATAAAATAGACTGTAAGAAACAGATTTATTAGGGACACAGAGAAATATTTTGTAACGATAATCATGACAATCTATCAGGAAGACATAAAACTTTTAAAAGTGTGTGAACCTAGTGAAAGAGCCCCTAGTGAAAATACAGGAAGAAAAAAATTAAACTTAAAGGAAAAAATAAACAATCCCCAAATCATTGCATAAGACTCAAGTACCTCCTTTTATAATTGGTAGAAAGTCAGACCAAAAATATTTAATAGAGACAGAAATCTGAATGCTATTCACCACCTCGACCTAATTGGCACTTATGGTGTGCCATATCCAACAACCAAAGAGCGAACACTTTTTTCAAGTGCAAATTCTTCAATCACCAAGCTAGACCTAAGTCTAGGCCAGAAAACATGTATCAATAAATTTTTAAATATTGAACTATTTTATGGTGGGAGAACACACTCTGTTACTTCAATTAAAATAAAAACATCAAGTTAGAGGGGCGCCTGGGAGGCTCAGTGGGTTAAAGCCTTCAGCTCACGTCATGATGCCAGGGTCCTCAAATGGAGCCCCGTGTTGTGCTCTCTGCTCAGCAGGAAGCCTGCCTCCCTCTCTCTCCCTGCCTGCCTCTCTGCCTACTTGTGATCTCTGTCTGTCAAATAAATAAAAATAAAATCTTAAAAAATAAATAAAGTTAGAAATAGTAGAGAATGGCATATACCTGGTAAATCAATAATAATACAATATCCAGGAAAAATCCTGGAGCCTGCTTAAGACTCTGCCCCTCCCCACCCTGCTCATGTGCACATCTCTGAATAAAATAAAATTTTAAACATTTTTAATTATTTATTTAATTATTATTAATATTATTAATTATAATTAATAATTTATTATTTAATAATAAAAAGTTGAACCCACCACTTTCAGCAGCTGATTTTAAAGTGTGTGCTTGATATTAAAAGCAGGATGCCCTTTACTGTATTCAGAGCCAGAGAATTAATTTTCTGGGTTGTATTTAGTCAGGGCATTACCACTTTCCTTAGCAAGTCTTTGAGCTGCGGGAACCGGTACAGTCTTCTAGAAGGTATTTTGAAGGTGATGTCATATTATTTGCCATAATAAAAGCCTAAGTTTATGGTCTTAAGGAATACATGAAATATTTTATATTAACTTTTATATTATTGTCATCTTAGTTGTTTGATGTTAAGCAGATACAGAAAAGAAGGGATTGAATTGCATGAGGCGGCAAAAGGACATTAGAAGTTAGGTAGACTCTAGTAGAACATACGATTTTTTAATAATTTTTTTTATTTTTTATAAACATAATGTATTTTTATCCCCAGGGGTACATGTCTGTGAATCGCCAGGTTTACACACTTCACAGCACTAACCATAGCACATACCCTCCCCAATGTCCATTACCCCACCCTCCTCTCCCCATCCCCCTTCCCCCAGCAACCCTCAGTTTGTTTTGTGAGATTAAGAGTCACTTATGGTTTGTCTCCCTCCCGATCCCATCTTGTTTCTTTTCTTCTATTCCTCCCCCCCAACCCCCCATGTTGCATCTCCACTTCCTCATATCAGGGAGATCATATGATAGTTGTCTTTCTCCAATTGACTTATTTCACTAAGCATGATACCCTCTAGTTCCATCCACGTTGTTGCAAATGGCAAGATTTCATTTCTTTTGATGGCTGCATAGTGTTCCATTGTGTATATATACCACGTCTTCTTTATCCATTCATCCATCGATGGACATCTAGGTTCTTTCCATAGTTTGGCTATGGACCATAGTTTGGCTATAGACATTGCTGCTATAAACATTCAGGTGCACGTGCCCCTTTGGATCACTACATTTGTATCTTTAGGGTAAATACCCAGTAGTTCAATTGCTGGGTCATAGGGTAGTTCTATTTTCAACTTTTTGAGGAATCTCCATGCTGTTTTCCAGAGTGGTTGCACCAGCTTGCATTCCCACCAAGAGTGTAGGAGGATTCCCCTACTATTATACAGTGAGGAGGGTTCCTCCGCATTCTCGCCAGCATCTGTCATTTCCTGACTTGTTAATTTTAGCCATTCTGACTGGTGTGAGGTGATATCTCATTGTGGTTTTGATTTGTATTTCCCTGATGCCAAGTGATGTGGAGCACTTTTTCATGTGTCTGTTGGCCATCTGGATGTCTTCTTTGCAGAAATGTCTGTTCATGTCTTCTGCCCATTTCTTGATTGGGTTATTTGTTCTTTGGGTGTTGAGTTTGATAAGTTCTTTATAGATTTTGGACACTAGTCCTTTATCTGATATGTCATTTGCAAATATCTTCTCCCATTCTGTCAGTTGTCTTTTGGTTTTGTTAACTGTTTCCTTTGCTGTGCAAAAGCTTTTGATCTTGATGAAATCCCAATAGTTCATTTTTGCCCTTGCTTCCATTGCCTTTGG
>PISX010026136.1:0-24936 GCA_004024625.1 Mellivora capensis | reverse complement strand
AAAAAATAAATAAATAAAATATTAAAAAATAATAATGTAAAAGTATACATAAGGTCAAAATTTGTTAATAGAAACAAATAAGACAGTTTAATTATAAAAGTATCCATTTATCAGGAAGATATAATGATTATAAATATACATGAACTTAACAACAATATATGAAACAAAATTTTAAAATATATGAAGAAAAAACTGACAGAATTTCAGAGAGAAATAGATATTCCAGCAGCAATACTTGGATATTAAAATACCTGATTTTAAATAATGGATAATAACTAGAAGTTCAACAAGCAAATATTTAACACTTGAACAACCCTCTCCATTCACTAGCCCTAACAGACATATGTTTTACTGTCTATCCAAAGTCAGAATACACTTTCTTCTAAAATGCATGATAAAACATACACTAGGCCAAACAAAAACAAAATAAATTAACAATTATTTAAATAGAAATATATTCTCTGATAATGTAGAAATAAATAGAAAACAACAAAAGGAAGTTGGAATTTATAAATATGTACAATTTAAACAACAGAATCTTAAAATCACAAGTCAAAATCTAAAAAGTGAAATTAAAAAATATTTTGAGGAATAACAGTAACAAGATGGCACAGTATTTGCCTTAAGCAAAATGCTTTGGCAGCTTCCTTCAACAGGTGAATAGATAAATAAGCTGTGGTACATCCTGAAGATGGATTATTCAGTGCTAAAAAGAAATGAATTATCATGCCATGAGAAGACACAGAGAAAACTTAAAAGCACATTACAAAGTGATAGAAGCCAATTGAAAAAGCTATTTACTATATGATTCAAACTATTTTACATTTTTAAGAGGGCATAACTGCAACAGATCAGAGGTTGTTAGGGGCTGGAAGTAAGAAAGATGGGTGAGATGAATAGGCAGATCCTAAATTATTTTTAGAGTGATAAAACTATACTACAAGGTGGATTTATGTCATTATACATATGTCAGAACTCTTGGAATATACAAAACCAAGATAATGTAAACTGTGGACCTGGGGTGGTAATGATGTGTCAATGTGGGTTCATCAATTGTAACAAATGTACCTCTGAGTTAGGAAAACCAGGTATAAGCCAAGGAAATACTGTTTGAGAATAGAAAAAAAGAGGAACAACACAAACACCACCACCAAATGAGTTACAATGACAAAGCTATCAGACTGTTTTGGAAAACAACACACAAATCAGGGCAAGAAAGAATTATTATTATTATTTTTTTTGCAAGAAAGAATTATTTTTGAAAAAACATATCAGCTAACTTCTTCACTTATCAAAGCTATACGAAATAGCTTCAAATGTACAAGAACATAGGAAATTTGGCATCTATGGGCCCTTTGAAAAACTTGTTAGAGAATAAACTTTTTTTTTATTAATTTCATTTCTTTTCAGCGTAACAGAATTCATAGTTTTGCACCACACCCAGTGCTCCATGCAATGCGTGCCCTCCACAATACCCACCACCTGGCTCCCCCAACCTCCCACCCCCCACCCCTTCAAAACCCTCAGGTTGTTTTTCCGAGTCCATAGTCTCTCATGGTTCATCTCCCCCGCAATTTCCCTCAACTCCCTTCTCCTCTCCATCTCCCCATGTCCTCCGTGTTATTTGTTATGCTCCGCAAATAAGTGAAACCATATGATAGTTGACTCTCTCTGCTTGACTTATTTCACTCAGCATCCTTAATAGTATTTAATGGTAATCTTACCAGAAGTGTATAACTTGAATCTAATCCTGACAAAACTTCAAAAAAAATCTACGTTAGAATAAATTCTACAAAATAATTGGGTAGTACTCTTATAATATTCCAAAGTCATAGGAAACTGAGCAGCTTTCCCATATAAAAGACTGAAGGAACATAACAATTAAATATAAGGTAGGATCCTGGATTGGATCTTAGACCAGAGAATGCACATTAATGGGATAATTAGTGAAATTTGAACAAGGTCTATAGATTAGTCAATAGTATTATAACAAAATTAATTTCCTGCTTTTGCTAGCTGTACTATGACTATGTAAGATGTCAACATTTGAAGAATTTGGGTGAAGGGAATATAGGAAGTCTTTGCACTATTTTTGTAAATTTTTGTAAACCTGAAATTGTTTTAATTTTATAAAGTTAGGAAGGTAAAATATTTAAAAATTATTGTATAGATCATAAAATAAAATGTGGAAGTTAAGAAATAGGGTAAAAGGAGTCAAATATTCAGGAATTGACATATTATTAGGCATTTTTTTCATTTATTTCATTACACTCTGATAAAATCCTTTGAAAAAGCTAGGATATTCTGATATTCCAGGTAAGAATATTATCTATTAGCTTGTATGTTTCAAAATCAATCTACAGTAAGTAAAACAAATAGGGATTATAAAAAAATTTTCAGATTACAATTATGTCAGTGCAAATATAGTAAGATAGTTTGATCCTATAGGAGCTTAAGAAAAACACTGAAGAGCCATCAGTGATCTCTGTATCTCTTCTGTTTGATCCTATTTGCATACACTTATACCTATGTTTCTTCATCTTTTTAACCTTACTTTTTCTACTTAGTTAGTCCACACTCTAAAATACTGAAGCTCCAACCTCCGCATTATAGACATTTATAGAGATTAGCTGGGCAAACCCCAGTTGCAATTTGAAACTTCACAGTGGTACACATACACTTGCTTTGGTACTAAAACTGACAAGTTTCAAAAGTGGATGCTATATCTGGCTTTTCTTCTTATCTCTGGTTCTATTTATGTATCATTCTTACATTCTCTGTTCAGACCAACTTTCTGTAGTTTTGCACTTACATTGTGAGTGCCTTTCTCCACTACCACCACATATCCACATACACAAACACACATATACACACACATAAATACACATTAACCTCCTTTACTCAACAGAGAAAATCCGCTTGTGCAGGCATCCACAGAGGTTTCATCAATAGTGACCTGGGAGACTACACTTAGAAAGTACAAATCATAGTTGTGAAGGCCACATTTGTAGTTAATCCTGGAGCATTTTGAAAGTAAAGGGGGTGGGAGGGACTGGGAAAAAAGTCAGAGGCTCAAACACTACCAGGCAAATGATTTGCATTCCAGCTCCATTAATTATGGGCAAATGACCTAGTGAGAGTTGTTTAAATCCACAGTAACTGTTTTCTTATTTGTTTAAAATATAGATAGATTTATTTTTAGAACTAATGCATGATACATCTAAAATCACTTATAAAAGTCCCTGCATGTATAAAGTTCTGGCAAATACTAGTTATCTATTTTTATCGGGAGAAAGTAGGCATTCTTGGTGAAAGCGCAAGACATGATAAAACAAGTAATGCAAACAATACCAGTAAGACTGTAGGTTTGAATACAATAATAATAATAATAATAAAACTCTATTTGATTAAGGGAGCAAAAGGAAACAGAATGTGGTCAAAAATTAAATTTAATTTAATTTAAAAAATCAGAATATAAACAAATAAAAAATTAATAAATGAGACAATCTCATAAAAATACAGGAATGACAATTACAAAGATACTGGAAAAATGCCATAGATAAAAAGGCCCTCTCATGCCACCTTTACCCTCAAATATCACTTTGGATATAAAATACATGAACAAGCCTGAGTAAAAATGCTGTTCCAGTGTAATCTATATAAAGAGTCTATATATTTGCAGAGAATTATTGGTTGCAAAAGTAAAGTGTCAGCTTCAGCCTTTTGGAAGAAGAGACCTATTTGTTTATTTTTTATTGGTATTATAGCTACTAGATCATCACGTTGTTTGTCTTATCTGCAATGTCCTTTCTGGCCTTGTATTTCAGGCAAATGTAAATCAAAAGCTTTAGAGTTATGGATTCTGATGATTCACAAGGTAATCTTGCAGACACTGCAGGGAAATATACGATTTGCAAATTGCTTAACTGACATCTCTGCTATTATCCTAAAATATTGTTGCAGTAGAACTCATTTTATAATATTTCAGCTTGATTATATTTTAAAACTTTACCTTCCTCAAGATAAATATATTGCCTCCCATTTGCATACTTTTATTCTGTTAAATTGTATGTGTATTGAAGAGCAGGATGCTTTATTTCAGGATGACCAAAAGTTCTCCTTTTCATGTGAGTTCTCCTTAAGTTTGTTAAACTTTTTCTATTGAATTCTTTTAAAATTTATTTGCAATGAACTTTTTACAATTACAAGTTATGATTAAATTTGCCTATACATTAACATTACAACATTCTTAAAGATTTTCAATTTTGTATTATGCTTATTATTTGAAAAAATGCCTTAGTGTAGAATTATTTGGTCCTTTCAAATGATAATATCTTTAACTAGTACATTTTTCATCAATCTAATATACTTTTCTGCCATAAGCTCTAAAATGTACTTACCAATCTTACACAAGGCTCTTTTCACTCAAGTACCTCATGTTGAAAAAATGTAACTGTAGGGCTACATTCTCACAGAGTTTTATTAATTAAACCTAGAATTCATGGTGACTTTGCAATTGTGACTCCAATGTGCATATATACCTGCTTTAATACACATTTAAAGAATAAAACTGAAATTATTTTCATATATTAGAAAATATTCTAGCCAGTCATGTCTTGTCAAGTAAGTATTACAAGGTTTTATTGGATAGATGCTATTCAGATCAGAGTAGTAGATGAGGAGATGGTTCAATGGCAAATCATTTAATATTTTACAGATAAGAAAGAAGGGATTGATGGAAACCATCTCTAAGAATGCTTCTAGTTTTAACCACTCATGGATGAAGTTTTAAACTTCAATTACAGAAGAATAAGAAAGAGTTACTTTTATTATATATATACATATATATATATAATTAAAGTATGCATTTTGAATCTTTATTTAGTTATATATATTTTAGCCCTATAGAATCAAAATGAAACAAGAGAAGATAAGAATGTAAGTGCTAAGAAATGACTCCTGAAGTAAGAAATATTTTTCATTGAGGCAAGAAATTGGTTTAAAAGATAAAATTCTCCTTTTCTGCAGACATTTCCCCAATATAATTCAGATTACATCAGTGTAACTAAAGAAAACCACTTTGATTCATTCATCATTAAAATTAACTTCAGTGTGAATAATTATTGGGCAAAGATGGGAGACAAAGTACTTGGAGGATATACTCAGAATAAACCTGAGCTATATGTCTTAACATCAATATAAGACTTTTACCAGGCACAAAAATAGACAAATAGATCAATGGAACAGAATACTGAGCCCAGAAATAGACCCTCAACTCTATGGTCAACTAATCTTTGATGTAGCAGGAAAAAAATGTCCAAAGGAAAAAAGACAGCCTCTTCAACAAATGGTGTTGGAAAAATTACACAGCCACATAAAGAAGAATGAAACTGGACTGTTTCCATACACCACACACAAAAAATGGGCTCAAAATGGATGAAAGACCTCAATGTGAGGCTTGAATCCATTAAAATCTTGGAGAAGAACACAGGTAGCAACCTCTTCAACCTCAACCGCAGCAATTCCTTCCTAGAAACATCACCAAAGGCAAGGGAAATAAGTGCAAAAATAAACTATTGGGACTTCATCAAGATCAAAAGCTTTACAAAGCAAAGAAAACAGTCAAAAAAACAAAAGACAACTGACAGAATGGATAAGATATTTGCAAATGACATATCAGATAAAGGGCTAGTATCCAAAATCTATAAAGAACTTATCAAACTCAACACCCGAAGAACAAATAATCCAATTAAGAAATGGGCAGAAGACATGAACAGACATTTCTTCAAGAAAGACAGGCAAATGGCCAAGAGACACATGAAAAAGTTCTCAACATCACTTGGCATCAGGGAAATACAGATCAAAACCACAGTGAGATAACACCTTCACCAGTCAGAATGACTAAAATTTACAAGTCAGGAAATGGAAACAACAGATGTTGGTGAGGGTGTGGAGAAAGGGGAACATGCCCACACTGTTGGTGGGAATGCAAGCTGAAGCAGCCACTCTAAAAACAGTATGGAGGTTCCTCAAAAAGTTGAAAATAGAGCTACCCTACAACCCAGCAATTGGACTATTAGGTATTTACCCTAAAGATACAAATGTAGTGATCCAAAGGAGCATGTGCACCTGAATGTCTATAGCAGCAATTTCCACAATAGTCAAACTATG
This sequence comes from Mellivora capensis, assembly GCA_004024625.1. Classification (NCBI taxonomy): domain Eukaryota; kingdom Metazoa; phylum Chordata; class Mammalia; order Carnivora; family Mustelidae; genus Mellivora; species Mellivora capensis. Next base: position 18,765 of record PISX010026136.1, on the reverse strand, counting down.
GAAAGAACCTGGATGTCCATCAACAGATGAATGGATAAAGCAGATGTATATAAATATATATAATGGAATACTATGCAGTCATCAAAAAACCCACAATGAAATCTTGTCATTTGCAATGACATGGATGGAACTAGAGGGTATTATGCTAAGTGAAATAAGTCAATCAGAGAAAGACAATTACCATATTATTTCTCTGATATGAGGAATTTGAGAGGCAGGGTGGGGGTTGTGGGAGCTAAAACAAATATAATTCATATATTTATCTCAGGGAAGATAAAATTTGAAGACCTATTTTATTTTCTAAATATTGATTTTATATCAGATGCATTTTTTATATATTTGCCCTGCAGCATCCATAAATTATAAGTATAGTTTTTGTAAATTACATATTTGAACACACTCTTTTATGTATATAAAAACAAAAGGAAAATGACTATAGTACAAATTTTCAGGTGAAAGATATTACTTTTTATGTCAATCACATAGAGAAAATAGTGCTATTCATGATGCTAATTAACATGTAATATCTTTAATTACAAAGGTAAATATAATGAAATTGATATCAAAATTAGACACAGATATTTATAAAATTTAATTGAGGTCTAAGATCAAGGAACCTAAGGTTTTGTTCTGTTTTGTCCTTAAGCAGTGTGCAATCATGACTATGATTTAACCTATAGATATTCAAAATATATATGTTGTCAGAATTAAGAGGGCTCTAAGTTGCTTATATAGTACATACAAGTATGAGAAGTGAGTTGCAATAAATGGGCTTCTGTAATTCCACAACTCTTTCTGAAGTTTTCTGAGGACAATGACATAGGAAAGAACAGAAATAAAGCTTCATTTCTCCATGTACAAAGTCAAAGAAGGGAACAGAATTTTAAAAGGAAAAGATACTTATTTAAGAAAAATAATATGTTGTGTACTCTGTTGATTCAGAAACAAAGAGGACTCTGAAGGGAGAAGAAGGGAAAGGAGAAAAATAGGAGAGAAAATGGAAATTAGTTTTCTCTGGAAAAGAAACATCTTTTAGGTTATTCTTGCTCTTAAAGCCTTACATTTTGCTATTTTTATATAGCAATTGCAAACTTGTCATAGTGAAATATCTTGAAATATTAAAACCTCTATGGCACCATTTATCAACGTTTTTATTGATAAAATCCTTATGGAAAATATAAATAGAAATACATTGAAGAAGCAGAATATAAAACCAATGTAAAAGAAGACTAAAGAGAAAAACATCAGGTTCACTGAAAATAGATAGTGAATAAAAACAAAGAATGTGAATAAAAACAATGGGACATGTGGACAAGAACTCAAACTTATGTTCACTTAGAATATTGGATTACAACATTGTATATTAACAAATATGAGCTCAGATTGGGACAGGAGTTGATTTCTTCTATGCACACTCAATAGAAACAAACAAACAAACAAACAAACGTCTCAGCAGATAAAAAAGAATGCATATTTTAAAGCTAGTTCCATTGAAGTAAATGCCTGGTGTTTCATTAGCAATTTTATTAATTAGCATTTTAAATAATACTTACTGCATCTCTGAGATAACTCAATGAAATACAAACTAAAAAAAGCAAATTATCTGCCCTCCTACTTCCATTATTGAATGTTAGAGTATAGCTTCAATAAACACCCTGCTTTCTGAGAAATTCTATTTCACTGTTATCTTCCTTCATCATATTTGAAGAAGGTGTATAGGAATGCCCTTCTTAGAGGATACATAGTTTTTGAAATCTTCACTTGCCTTCAGAATGTTTTAAGGCTTGCTGAATAATCACTCCCCCCTCCCTGGTGTTTGTGATTTCTATGCAATTGATTTTTTTTTTTCTTCAAAAAGTTCTCTTTCCCTCTGTTTGTTTCACTTCCCTGTTACATCAACTCCATCTAACATTCTTTGCTAGGTGTTTTTCAAAATTCCACTATTTCTTCAGATTATAGCTCCCATGTATCTCTTTCTGTTTCATGACTATATAGAAGAATATTTACTGTCTGAGGCCAAATAAAACAATAAGTGTAAAGATCATATCTTTGATCTGTTCTTTGACAGAAAGCTGAAACACTTTGATCAACTGAAAAACTTCACAAGGCCTATGTAGCTAAAAGCTTTTGCTATCCTATCTCTTCCAGGGATCTGGAAACATTTGGTTTGTCCAAGATTTGGACATTGCAAAATTCTGTTTGGGGCAGAATTTCTACTTGCAAAACTGGTCAATTACTTCTCTACCTTATCTCTTTCTGCTTTTACCTTGTCAAAAGAAATCAATAAAAAAACAGCACACATTACTAAACTTTTGTCTTCCAAATTATTCCCTTAGAAATACAAGTCAGTAGTCATGTAATCTAACTTCCAAGTTACAACCAGGAATTTTTTTCCCCCAAATTCTTTGGCAATGTATAGGTGGATTTTGAGCACTGCAGTCTGATTATCTTTTTTATGCACTGCCTTCAACAAGGATCCTATGTCATTGTTATAAATTTTGGGCACCTGGGTTGCTCAGTCAGTTAAGCATCTGACTCTTGATTTTGGCCCAGGTCATGATTTCAGGATCATGAGATCTAGCCCTGTGTGGGGCTCCTTTCTCAGCACAGAGACTTCTTGAGATTATCTCTCTCCCTCTGTCCCCCAACTCATGAACATGCACTTTCTCTAGATAAATTAATAAACAACATCTTTAGAAACAAATTTTAAAAACCACAAAAAATCATTAATTAAAGATAAAAGACCATCAGACCAGAATGGAACTCTTCAGGGCAACAATAAAAATAATTTTAATTATTTGAATCGGGCAACATGAATTTTTCCCACATTTGTAGAGGAGAAATATAAGTAAATATATTTATAAAAGTTTGAGGACTACAACTGTTTAGGCTGGGTTATTTTTCCTCAACAATATAATTCTCTAAATGACAGCTTACTAGCTTCCAATCTATTTGCTACCAGTTAGTCCCACTTCGTAGTTACCATCATGGTAGTAAGTTCTGTCAAACAAGGTTCTCAGAATTTTTCTTTTCTTTTCCTTTTCTCTTTCTCTTTTTATTTTTCTTTTCTTTCTTTTTTTTTGATTCCCTTTATCTCTCTCTTTCTCTTTCTCTCTCATTTCATTTTACAATTTAATGGTGGATTTTTGAAGATATCAGGGTTAAAAAGGAAGATTTATTTTCATATTTCCCCCAAGGCTGGTGCTAATGCAGTCTATTGTCTTAAAGAATTTCTCAGTTCCCCCATGTCCCACCTACTATTTGGGGTTTCTTAGAGGTTGATTTCTCTATCTTTCAAGGTGGTAATTTCTGAGCATTGTCTATTACCTTCCTTATGTCTACTTCTCCCCAAAGCATATTTTTTTTCTTGTATTACTTTGCAAAATGCAGTTAATGGTAGCTAGAAGCTAAAATTTAGATTCTTTCCTACCAATTCCCCTAACTAGAACTGATAAGTAGTAACATAATTAGTATGGTCTACCTACAACGTTAAACAAGGGGAAATATTAATAAATGTGTTTCCATTGCATTACATTCTTGTTTTCATGGAAAAGTGTCTTGCCATCTAACTGTGAAGTCAATAGCATTTGTAGTCTTTATTTTTGGTACCAATATGTGCATTGATTAGGTAATTAAGTCTACCTTTTATATCATAAGTGCAAAAAATCTCAGTGGTTTAAAAAATAAACATTGCTTTCCCTCACATTAAGATCAAATGCAGGGAATTGAGTTTGGTGTGGTAGGTACTCTGTGTTTCATGCAGTCAGTTAAGACCTAGTATGATTAAAATGGACTCTGCCATCCCTTAGGACTTTTAAATTATCTACTAGATCCTCTTCATCTATCTGGCTGACATGGGCAAATACAAATTATGATTATCATGGGAGAAGATTCAGGGGCTAAGACTTAGAATAGAAAACATGTATTTCAGGCCCCATTCATTGGAAAGCCTTGGTCACATGATTCCTACTTGGCTAAAAATAAGAATTTTCTGTATGCTGAGGAGGTGACTGAGATATCTAGATGAACTGGTAGTGTTTTCTCTATCTCATGATGGGATATAGAATTAGATTTGTAAAGTGCCTTTAAAATCCAAGACACTATAACTTAGAATATGAGATAAGTCTAGACAGTGAACAATAAGATGCCAGAGATTTTTTTTTCTGAATAGTTTCTGTGTTTTCAGTGACTAACATAATACCTGATGAATGTATAATTTCATACCAAATAAAATTATACATGCTAGTAATATATAATTATAATACATAATAAAATATTTTAATTAAATATTTTCTATATAAGTGATTCAAGAATGAGATCAAAATCTGTCAGAAGAAGAAGTAATAAGAGGGGCACCTGGGTGGCTCAGTGGGTTAAAGCCTCTGCCTTCCACTCAGGTCATAATCCCAGAGTCCTGGGATTGAGTCTGTATTGGGCTCTCTACTCAGCAGGGAGCCTGCTCCCCCCCTCCACCCACCTGCCTCTATGAGTACTTGTCATCTCTGTCTGTCAAATAAATAAAATCTTAAAAAAGAAGTAAATAAGAAATAAAATGGGGGACCTCAGTTTTAGCAGTAGTGGGGGTATGTCTTATTTCACAAGTAGACCTCTGCACACTTAGCTGCCCACAATAGAGAAGGAGAGCCTCTGAAGAAAACTGGACTGAAGGAAAGAGGTGAAGACTCAATAAGAGAGCACACATAACATACATAGAAGACTCTCTCTAAAACACTGGGCCCTGGGAAGCAGGGGATACAGCATTGTGGGGCACTATAGGATCTCTTCCTCATAAGGCTATTATCATTAAGAGCAAGATAAGTAGCTGACATTCTAACACAGAGAAACTGACACAAAAGTTAAACAAAATGAGGCTACAGAGAAACATCTCCCAAATGAAAGAACAGGATCGGGGTGTCTGGGTGGCTCAGTAGATTAAAGCCTCTGCCTTCAGTTCAGGTTGTGATCCCAGGGTCCTGGGATCAAGCCCGGCATCGGGTTCTCTGCTCAGTGGGGAGCCTGCTTCCTTCTCTCTCTCTGCTGCTTCTCTGCCTACCTGTGATCTCTGTCTGTCAAAAAAAAAAGAAAGAACAGGATCAGAATACAGTAAGAAATCAGAATGAAACAAATATAAGTAATATGCCTGATAGAAATGTAAAGTAATTGCCATAAAGATGCTTAGGAGAAAAGAATGTAAAGCATCAGTGAGACCTTTAACACAGAGTTTAAAAAGAACCGTTAGAAGTCAAGAACACAATAAATGAATTTAGAAATACACTTGATGGATGACAGGCTAGATGTAGCAGAGGAATGAATTAGCAACCTGGAAGACAGAGCACTGGAAGTAACCAAGCTGAGCAAAGAAGAGGAAAGAAAAGTATGCAAATTGGGAAAAGTCTTAGGGAACTCAGTGAGTTTTTGAGACATAATAACATCCACATTATAGTGATCTCAGAAGAAGAATAGAGAGATAAGGGGACAGAGAAATTAATTGAAGAAATACGAGGGGAAGGATACATATCTGGGGAAGGATACAAATATACAGATCTAGGGAGACAGAGAGATCCCCCAAAATTTTACCCAGGGAGGTCCACACCAAGACACATAGTAATTAAAATAACAAGAAGAAGAGAAAACAATTAAAATAGCAAGAGAAAAGAAGATAGTTACATATGTAGGAAATCTCATAAAGCATAAAGCTATCAGTGTATTTTTCAGCAGAAATTTTGCAGTCCAGAAGACAGTGGTAAGATTGGCACCCAAGAATATTCTATCCAGAAGAGCTAGTATTCAGAATTAAAGGACAGATAAAGAGATTCTTACACCAACAAAAGCTGGAGAAGTTCATGAACACTAAACCAGCCCTAAAAGAAATATTAAAAGGGACTCTGAGTGGAAAGAAAGGCCATAAGTGACAGTATAAAAGGCAAAAGGATATATATATATATATATATATATATATATATATTTAAAAATCAGCCTAGGGATTCATAAAGTAAAAGGATGCAAAATACAACACCATATAACTAAATGATGGGAAACAGAGGAGTAAAAAATGGGTTAAAACTTAAGTGATCATCCACTTAATATAGACTGCTATATGCAGATGTTATATATACATCTAATGGTAACTACAAATCAAAACCCGCAATAGATATGAAAAGAATAAAGAGAAAGGAATCCAAATGTGTTACTAAATAAATCCAATAGACAATGAAATAGAGAAAAAGAAGATAGGATTACAGAAAATCTATAAAAACAACCACAAACAAGTACCAAAATGCCAATAAATACATATCTGTCAACAATCATCTTGAATGTACATACATTAAAGACTTCAAGCAAAAAACATAACATGATAGAGTTCATAAAAAGCAAACCAAACCAATAAAACAACCAAACAATAGGCTTATCTGTATGCTGCCTTCAAGAGACTCATTTCAGACTGAAAGATAACTCCAGATAGAAAATGAGGGGATAGCGAAACATTCATCATGTAAATAGATGTAAAAAAAAAAAAAGCTAGGGAAGCAATAATTATATCCAAAAATAGACTTTAGTGGGTACCTGGTTGGCTCAGTTGGTTAAGTGTCTGCCTTCAGTTCAGGTCATAATCCCAGGATCCTGGGATTAAGCCATACATCAGGATCCCTGCTCAGTGAGTAGCCTGCTTTTCTCTCTCCCTCTGAAGCTCCCCCTGCTTGTGCATGCTGTCTCTCTGTCAAGTAAATAAATAAAAGCTAAAAAAAATAAAATAAACTCTAAAACAAAGCCTGTAAAAAGACAAAAAGAAGACAATATATAATAATAAAGGGGATGATCCACCAGGAGGATATAGCAATTGTATATATTTATGCATCAAATAGAGGAACATCCAAATACATAAAACAGTTAATAAAAAACATAAAAAAATAATTGATAATAATACAATAATAGGGGACTTTAATGCCCCACTTACATCAATGGACAGATAATCTAAAAAAAAAATCAATAAGGAAATAGTGGCCTTGAATGAAACACAGGATCAGATGGATTTAACAGACATATTTAGATCATTTGATCCTAAAATGACAAAATACAGATTCTTTTCAAGTGCACACAGAATACTTTATGTGTGCACTTTATTAGTAAGATGTGATACAGAATAGATCACATATTAGACCACAATACAAGTCTCAACAGTTTCAAGAAGATAAAAGACTTGCCATGCATCTTTTCTTACCACAATTCTATGAAAGATGTCAACCACAAGAAAAAAGCTGTAAAGACCACAAATACATGGAGATTAATTAACATGCTATTAAGCAGTGAATGGGTCAACCAAGAAATCAAAGAAGAAATAGAAAACTAAATGAAAACAAATGAAAATGAAAATACAATGATCCAAAATCTTTGTGATGCAGAAAAGTGGTTCTAAAAAAAGAGTATATCGCAAAAGAGGCTTATCTCAAAAAGCAACAAAAATGTCAAATAAACAACCTAACTTCACACCTAAAGGAGTTATAGAAAGAAAAATGAATAAAACCTAAAACCAGCAGAAGAAAGGATATAATAATGAACAGATTATAAATAAATGATATAGAACCTAAAACAAAAACAAACAAAAACCCAATAAAGCAGATCAATAAAACTAGGATTTGGTTCTTAAAAAAAAATCCATAAAATTGGAAAGGCTCTAGCTAGATGTATTAAGGGAAAAAAAGAGAGAGAGAGAGAGAGAGAAAGAAAAAAGAAAAAAGAAAGACAAAGGGCTCAAAAATAAAATTATAAATGAGAGGAGAAATAACAACCAATACCACAGAAATACAATCATAAATGAATGTTATGAAAACCTGTATGTCAACACTTTGGACAACCTAGAATAAATGGACAAATTTCTAGAGATACATAAACTACCAAAACTCTAACGGGAAGAAATAAGAGACTTGAGCAGAACAAAAACTAGACTAGATATTGAATTAGTAATAAAATAATAATAATAATAATAAAAAACTCCCAATAAAGAAAACTCCAGGGCCAGACAGCCTCACAGGTGTATTCTACCAAACATTAACAAAGAGTTAACAGCTATTCTTCACAAAATATTTCAACACACAGAAAAGGAAGGAAAAATTCCAAGTTCATTCTATGAGGCCAGCATTATCCTGATAACAAAACTAGAAAAGACTCCACTAAAAAAGAGAACTATAGACCAATATCCCTGATGAACATAGATGCAAAACTCTCCAACAAATTCTAGTTAACCAAATCCAACAATACATTAAAAAAAATCATTCACCATTATCAAGTGGGATTTATTCCTGGGTTGCAAGTATGATTCAATATCTGCAAAACAGTCACTGTGATGCATCACATCAATAAGAGAAAGGATAAGAACCATATGACCATTTCAGTAGATGCATAAAAATCATTTGATAGAGTAAAACGTCCATTCATGATAAAAGCCCTCTGCAACATAGACCTAGAAAGAACATACCTCAACATAATAAAGGCTATGTATGAAAACCCACAGTGAACATCATACTCAAAAACTCTCAGTTTTTCCCCCACGGTCAAGAGCAAGAAAAGGATGTCTACTCTCACCATTTTTATTCTATACAGTAGTGGAAGTCCTAGTCCCCACAATAAGACAAGAATAAAGAAATAAGAGGCATCCAAATTGAAAGGAAAAAATAAAAAATCTATTTGCAGATGACATACTACGTATGGACAACTCTAAAGATTCCACCAAACTAACAAACAAACAAACAAACAAACAAAAACTGCTAGAACTGATAAATGAATTCAGTAAAGTTGCAGGTTACAAAATCAATGTATAGGAATATGTTGTATTCTTATGCATTAATAATGAAATGGCAGAAAGTGAAATTGTGAGGAAAAATCCTACTTAAAATTGCACTAAAAATAATAAAATATCTAAGAATAAACTTAACTAAAGAGGTGAAAGACCTGTATTCTGAAAACTGGAAAGCATTGAAGAAAGATAACGCAAAGAAATGGAAATATATTCCATGTTCATGGGTTGAAGGAATAAATAACTTTAGAATGTCTATACTATCCAAAGCAGTCTACATAGTTAATGCAATCCCTGTTGAAATACCAACAGCATTTTCCACAGAACTAGAAAAAATAAAGTCCTAAAATTTATATGGAACCCCAAAGAGCACAAATAGACAAAGCAATTTTGGAAAAGAAAAACAAACCTGGAGGTGTTAAAAATCCAGATTTCAAGTTATAATACGAAGTGATGGTAATTAAAATGGTATGGCACTGGCATAAAAAAAATTGAAACACAGATAGAACAGAAATCCAGAAACGAACCCATAATTAATGGCCAATTAATGTTTGACAAAGGAGGAATAAATATCCAATGAAAAGACAGTGTCTTCAAAAAATTGTGTTAGAAAAATTGTACAGTCACTTGTTAAAGAATGAAACCAGACCATTTTCTTATACCATATACAAAAACAAACAAAAGGGATTAAAGACCTAAACGTGAGACCCTAATTTATCAAAATCCTTGACTATAGCACAGGCGGTAATCTCTCTGACATTGCTGATAACAATGTTTTTATAGATATGTCTCCTGAGGGAAGGGAAAGAAAAGCAAAAATAAATTACAGGGACTGCATTAAAATAGAAAGCTTCTACACAGTGAAGGAAACAATCAATAAACCTAAAAGGCAACCTACTGAGTGAAAGGATATATGTGCAAATGCCATAACTGATAAAGAATAACCAAAATACATGAAAAACTAATATAACTCAACACCCCCCAAAAAAAAACAAATCCAATTTAAAAAGTGGGCAGAAGACATGATAGACAGTTCTCCAAAGAAGACATTTAGATGGCCAGCAAACACATGAAAAGATGTTCAGCCTCACTCAGCACCAGGGAAATGCAAATCAAACCTACAGTGAGATATCACCGCATAACTGTCAGAATGGCTAAAGTCAAAAACATAGGAAACAGCAAGTGTTGACGAGAATGTGGAGAAAAAGAAACCTGTAGGTAGCAGCAGTTTTTGTTAGAGGCAAAAGCAGAAAATATTAATGCTGGAACCAGGGAGAATCCTACCAGACTTGCAGTTACTTTTTCCAAGAAAAGCAGATATTCCCTACACCCAGAGAGCACCATGCTAGAAGGCATATTTCTCCTTCCTTGAGGGTCATGGGAGGCAACTTTAGAAATACTGGTGAACAAACTTAAACTGGCTGCTAATATTTCATTCCTATTAAAATAAAGGCATATCTTTGATGCAATATTTAGTGGAGATGCAGAAACTAGAATTATGACCAGAACACTAAAGACAAAAATTTGTGAAACAAAGCATGCACTAAATGTTACTATGAATGGAGATTGCATTTTCTGTACCAGAGCAAAACAAAAGCTATTTTTATTTGTGTTTAAAAAAAAGTTTTAAAGATAATAAAATGGACAGTATAAAGAGACCTTATATAAAAATGCATCAAAAATTGGTTTCCTATAAAAAACACAATATCTGAAATTAATCTTTTGATATCAGAATCAAATATCCACCAAAATATTTTAAACATTTTTAACAGTATGAGTTTATTAGTTTGATGAGTTATGAAACAGTTTAAATCTTGAAACAATGATGGACAAAAGAAAGTACTAATAATGGTCATTTCCATTATGGAAATTTTGTTAGAAACTTATGAAAGAAATAATTTATAAAGATATTTTATGATAAATTAAAGATCATCACTCAAGCCACCAAACAATTAATTATAGAATACAAGATCTTTAAAAATATTCAAAATCATAGAAGAATGTTAAAACCACATCAAAAATCAATTCATTCAAATTATGAAAAAAGTTAAGAACTTTTCTTTAGCTTTAGTTGAGTGTTGCAATGTAAGGAATATTATAAAATTATTGTATTTGGTATGTTTTAGTTCAAGGGGTTTTCAAATTTGCTAATAAGTATTTTGTTAAATTCATTAACATTATTGAACTCTTACACAGTCTTTTTTATTTATTTACATATATTACAGAATATCAGCTAGTTGTGGGGGGGGGGGAACAAACAAACAAACACAAGCCAAAAACACTTAGTTGCTGGGGTGTCTGGGTGGCTCAGTATTTAAGTATCTGACTTCAGCTCAGATCATGATCCCAGGATCCTGGGATTGAACCGTGCATGGAGCTCTCTGCTTGGAGGGAAGCCTGCTTCTCCCTCTCCCTCTGCTCCTCCCCTGCTTGTGTTCCCTCTCTTGCTATGTCTCTCTCTGTCAAATAAAGAAATAAAACCTTAAAAAAAACCTTAGTTGCTATATCAATGGTCTATACTCCAACTTTGTTAACTAATAATCTCGATTAATTGGAATTTTACCACAAAAGATTGATTTTTCACTTATTGATTTTCCCTATTCTGCTAAATATTGAACATATTTGTGCTCAGTTTTCTGAAGCACATTCTGGAAAATGTCATGGACACAGTTGTTAAGACCATTCAGTATTGCATAATTTATATGATTGCTGAAAGAAGAAGACAGCGAACTTAATGACAGTTCTTTGTTGATGCTTTTTGGTTGTATACTGGAAGGGTTTTATACAGATTTACTCTGCTATTAACTCAAATTCAAAATTATCTTAAAAGAATGTTTGTTTAAAACATATTTAATCAAAGACAAAATATGGTCTTGTGGAGGCGCCTGGGTGGCTCAGTGGGTTAAGCCTCTGCCTTCAGCTCATGTTATGATCTCAGGGTCCTGGGATTGAACTGTGCATCTTCCTCTCTCTATGTCTGCCTCCCTGCCTACTTGTGATCTCTCTGTGTGTTAAATAAATAAATAAAATCTGTAAAAAAAATATGGTCTTGTGGCTTATATTCTCTCACAAATAATGCACTACAAAAGAAGTTCAATTTAGAGCTACAATAGGAAAAAAAAAGCTTGTGACCTACATAGAAAGGTACAAGGATTTGTATTGAAAATGATTTTAACATAATGGAAATAATAATAATGATTTTAAACATTTTCTTACATTGGCCAAAATGGATATTTTAATTCTTGATAGAATAATGCAAATTGCTCTAAAAACTAAGAAAAAACTTAGAAAACATTTTCATGCTGATAAATTTATAGCTGTTTTCAAATTTTATGCAACACACTTTTGAATTTGACATTAATAGTACTAAGTTTACTCTAGAGTTAGGTAATTTATTTAACTTAGATTTAATTTTGAAATTCATACATTTTTGCTAAAAAATGAAATAAATTCTCAGAAAAAAAGAGCTTGTTTTGTCAATGATGAATCAAATATTAAATGAAAATGATCTTTTGGTCTTCAATGTAGTTAGTGGAAATTTTAAGTTTGAAAAAATTTAGGGGAAATAGGTATGTGTGTCTCTTTTCCTTACTATAACTTTCATGAAAACTGAAGGCAAGTAAATTATTTTAGAATAAAATGTAAGAGTTGAATGAAATTAATTGTAAGTGTAAAATATCCACATGTTTAGAAGATTTAGTATGAGAAAAAATCATGTGAGCTATCTCATTAATAATTCCTGATGTGTAGGGGTGCCTGGGTGGCTCATTCATTAAGCATCTACCTTCAGCTCAGGTCATGATCCCAGGGTCCTGAGATGGAGCCCTGCATCAGGTTCCCTGCTCAGTGGGAAGCCTATTTTTCCTTCTCTCTGCTTGTGCTCTCGTTCTCACTCTCTCTCAAAGTAAATAAATAAAATCTTTAAAATATAAAAATAAAATAAAACAGTAATCCCTGTTGTTAAATATATTATTAAAATGAAACCCACTCATTTTATTTTTAATATGACTACTGTAAATTAAAATTACATATGTATCTCACATTATGTGTCTATTAGAAAATACTTATCTAGATCTAGAGAATCTAATATACCTTGTTTAAAATGTACTATCTTAAAAAATGACTTCTCCTTTAAGCTTTTCACTTGTGCCTTTTGCAGTCTAAAATGTCTAAAGATATATTATCCAAATATTTTCAATTCATGAAGTTCATTAAATATATTCACCCAATGTTTTATCTACTCTTTTATGTAAAAATATATCACTTTCAAACTATAGAGGAACTCCTTTTTCTATTATTACCTTATGATGAGGAAAAAAAAAAGTATTCCAATTAAACATGTCATTTATGATCTTATAGTTCTTAATCTTACCCCTCATTGTTCATGGTTGGACTGATATTCACCAAAAAATTCAAGTACTTAATATGTTGAAAATACTCTGTGTTATCCTTTTTCTAAACCTCAAAATACTTCCAACTAAACATGCAGCTTCTAATAAGAAAATGCAAATAAGTTACAAATCAGAAAGTAGGGACAATTAAAATGCCCTACATACAGTTACAGGGTATTAATATTTAACACTGTATTCATTCTACTATTGACCTTAATTTTCCTAAGAAAGCTAAGGATCTTAAAAAAGAGCAGGCATAGTTCCATTTTTGCTACTTCCCTAAGGAGAAAATACCTGGAAAGTTAAGGAACATTCATGTAAACAAAGTGTGAACGGCACAAATGATTTAATGTGTCTTTCTTTTGTTGGCCTGAGTTTAGCTATAATGCACTAAATTTTTCCTCTCACTAAAACTGCTGCCAGATACTTAAAGATTGTTCAGTTGCTGTAAATGGTTCCAATGACATAATGAGAGAGAAAATAAATATCCCAAGTGCAACATTAGTATTTTAAGTTATGATGGCTAATGTCTAAAAGTCAGATGTCAAGTGGATAATTACAGCAAAATCATTGTGTGTAACAATATCTCTGACCATCATCTATACAAAGTCATAATGATGATAGACTATCATAGTATCTTTATCAAAGAACTTAAAAGGCTAAAAGCTTGCTAGATGCAGATGATTGGCTTTAGTTTCTGACAGGAAATTTTTTATCTCCTAACTTAACTTAAGTTGATTTTCCAGCAAATGATATTTCAATTTGATGATTAAGATTCTGGAAGGCACCTAAAAAGTAAAGCGCAAATATAATAAACAACTCAGTATTATTATACTTTAGTATAATAGTTTTCTTCTGATTGCCTTTTTACTGAAAATGGTTTCCAATCACTAGGATCAATTTAATAACTAGTGGTTTTACTAGCCCATGTGTCACTTACAAGGTAAACCAAATATAATCTAATTGGATCTATTTAAAATAAATTAAATAAAATGATGAAGCCACATGTTTTGTTTAAATCTTCTGAGTGTAGAGAACAGAATTTAATCTATGTGGTAAGAATGAATAAAGCTAAGTAAAACAGGCATGGCGATTTTAGTATTTTAATGGTAATCTGGAGGCAGATTTGATAGGGAGGAGAAAATCATCTCCCAGTATTGTTGGGGTTAGAGATTTTGTGACATTTTCCAAACCAGTTTATTCCTGGCCTATAGAGTACCAATAATATGCAAGAGTGAGAGATGCAAGCTACTATAAAAAAAATGACATTAATGTATCAGCTGATCTTTTAGATAAAAATAAAAGTATCCATCTGTTGATTTTGTGAATTCTGTTAGCATAGTAATGTCTTGATCAATGATGCAAATATAGAGAACACATGGAGTTCCCAATTCACATAAGGAATGAGAGTCTCAATTTTTTGCCATCAGCTTGCAGTACAAATTTAGAGTAGGTATTTTCCTCCTGAGTGTATTCTATCAAAATCCTGAAGTAATATTGCATAAAATAGCAAATTCCTGATGTAAACACATATCAAGGTAGTGTTTACTATGTGATAATTGATAAAGAAGATTTTTTTTTAAAAGAGGTTTTATGAGACTAACACTAAAGTACTAAGACATCTACATGTAAGAGGTGGCAAAACTAGTGCTATTTTGGAGCTGATTGTAGTTTTCTGATATCTCTATTCAGAAAAGCAACTATTTTCTTCTTATACCTGTTTATATCAAACACTAACAACTTCTGGAAGAAGAGAGAGAATAGGGAAAAAGATACCTGAAATCTGTCAGATCTTCTAGTCTCATATATTACAATTTAGTACGAAGAAGAAAACTCATGTCCCACTTCACTGTAGTTTTTTTTTTTTTCTTTTTTTTAATTTATTTATTTCTCAGAGAGAGAGCACAAGCAGGGGGAGTAGCAGACAGAGCAGACAGCTGGAAAGGCAGGGTCTCAGCAGAACAAGAAGCCCCATGCAGGACTCAATCTTAGGACACTGGGATCATGACCTGAGCTGAAGACAGAGGCTTTACTGACTGAGCCAGCCATCCCCACTTCACTGCATTATAAAGTCCAAATCATTATTCATTCAAAATTAATTCGTTTGTCTATGCATGTGAAAATGAGATAGGCTAATTTAATAAAATATTTTGAATGTTTGTTTGGGGGGGAAATCCATTCATTCAACAATATTTAAATAGAACCTAAAATTTTTGACACTGTTTTAACTGTGAAAAACAAAAAAATAAAATAAAGATTGATATGCTTTGCTTATGAAGCCTATATGTTAGTAGGAGGCAAGGAGGTTATAAAATATAATTAATTAATTCATTTTCAATATAGAATATTTGGAGTTGAAACTGATAAGGGGTAAAAGAAAATGTAGAACAGGAAAAGAAAAATGAGGAATGCCAGCTTGGGTGGGCATTAAGGAGCTGAATTAAATTAGGCAGAGAAGTTAGACTCATTTAAATGGCAAGCTTTTGGCAGGTATTTAAAAATCACAACAATGGTAGAAGAGTGAGTTTGGAGTGGTGCCTCGGTGGTTAGTCCCTGAAACAACTGACTTAATTTTGGCTCAGGTCATAATCTCAGGTTCGTGAGATGAGTGCTGCGTGGAGCATTGCATCAGGCTCTGTGTTCAGTGGGGAGTCTATGTTTCTCTCTCCCTTTTCTTCTTCCTCTGCCCCTCTCCCATTGTTCTCTCTCAAATAAATAAATATTTTTTTTAAATTTTTTTAAAATTTATTTATTTGTCAGAGAGAGAGGGAGAGAGAGAGTGAGCACAGGCAGACAGAGTGGCAGGCAGACGCAGAGGGAGAATCAGGCTCCCTGCGGAGCAAGGAGCCCGATGTGGGACTCGACCCCAGGACGCTGGGATCATGACCTGAGCTGAAGGCAGCCGCTTAACCAACTGAGCCACCCAGGTGTCCCCAAATAAATATTTTTATTTTTATTTTATTTATTTACTAGAGAGAGAGAGATAACACAAGTAGGGGGAAAGACAGACAGACGGAGAAGCAGACTCCCCAGTCAGTAGGGACTCCAATGTGGACTCGATCCCAGAATCCTGGGATCACGACCTGAGCCACAGGCAGATGCTTAACTGACTGAGCCATCCAGGCACCCAATAAATAAATCTTAAAAGAAAAGAGAAGAGTGAAAAGAAAATTCAAGGCAGGGGGAACAGCTAGAGTTGTGTTCACCAATATGGTGGTGAAATGGCCATTAAACACACGTGGCAACAGAGCCCTTGAAATATGGCTAGTGAAGCTGAGTATCTAAATTCTAAATTTCACTTATTAATGATTACAACTAAGTTAGAAAAACAGATACTTGGTTATTCCACATTTGGTTATGTAAATCTACTTTTCCAACAATAAATTTTATAAAATACATGTAGAATAAGTATCACCAATGAAAATTTAGCATGTACCTTGAGATGTTCTCTAAGTACATACCAGATTTAAAGATTTAGTACCAAAATAATGTAATCCATCCCAACAATTTTATGTTGATTGTAGGTTGAAATGATATTTTGGATGTACTAAGATAGCTAAATATATTGTTAAAATTAATTTCAGATATTGTTATGTGGACCACGTGAAAAAAAGTAGATATAAAGGAGACTTGATAAAATTATGCTTTAGAATAAAATAAGATGTTTATGTATGAGCAGAATGTTAACATCTTCTGAACATAGAGATGGGCTTATAGATATGGATAGTTGGAGAAATTTAGCAAAGACAAGGAGAAAACGGCCTGTCTTGGAGCACTTATGATTAATGGGATGAATCAGAAGCTATAGACAAAGACAAACAGTTTGTTAAAGAAAATTCTCTCACTAATTTGCTCTCCCTCAGAGTTCGGTAAGAAAGTACCAGGGAAATAGGGATTGGGAACATCTGTAAATCACATATTTCTGTATATTTTCATGGTAATTGGGTTCTAGTACTGTCTTGGAGTAGAATACAAAAATGAACCAAAGGTAGCTGATATTGCTTCCAACTGTCCAGCAATGTGAATAATGAGAAAAGATATGGTTTGGGAATTGGAGCATTGTGAATAATAAAAGTTAAATTCAATATGATTAAAATGATGTATCTCTGGCTCAGCTTGAGTCTAATTTGAAACTGTCTGATAGCCCTTTCATCTTAACAAACCCTTAATGAAAAGGCTTTGGAATTCTGGATATAAACATTTACAGTGTAACAAAGTATTAAACAACAGACCTCCCAGTTCATTTTCACACAATGTCTGGAATACAATTTAAAAATAAACACAGAAGGAACCAGGAGAATGTATCCAAAAAACAAGACAAAACACATTCAATGGAACCAGGTGATTTAAGTAGTTAAAATACCAGACAAGTTTTTGAAAACAAGTTTTATGGAGTTTAAATAATTTTTAGGAATTTTTTAAAAAAATATCTGCTCATTAGTCATACCAAATGAACATTTCCCAAACTCCCTGAAAGAAAGGATATTATGGGGGCACCTGGGTGGCTCAATGGGTTAAAGCCTCTGCATTCGGCTCAAGTCATTGTCCTAGGGTCCTGGGATCGAGCCCCATGTCAGGCTCTCTGCTAGGCAGGGAACCTGCATCCCCCTCTCTCAGCCTGCCTCTCTGCCTACATGTGACCTCTGTCTGTCAAATAAATAATAAAAAAAATCTTTAAAAAAAGAAAGGATATCATGGAATTTATCGAAAATCACAAGAATTATTTCTCTATTCTTCTGTAGTGGCAGTACCATTGTCTACACTTCTATGTTATCTCAGTACCAGTGAAGCCTTTAGTTAATCTCCATGTTAGAAATCAAATTTGTATCCTGATGATGTCCATCTCATGAACTGGTGCACTTGTCATATTTGACTGTTGAAATCTCACACAATTAGTGTACTTGGCAACCGTCTATACAATTTGCCACATAGTATATTGTTATATATACAGAGGTTGATGGGACAATAAGAAATAATATTTATCAAAATATTTATATGTGCCATGTCTTATTCTAAGATTTGTATAGGTATCAACTTACTTAATATTTACAATAATCTTAAAAAGTTCAACTTTTTTTAAAGGATTTTATTTATTTGAGAGAGAGAGCAAGAGGGGTTGGGGGGACAGAGAGAGGTAGAAGCAGACTCCCCACTGAGTAGGGAGACCAGTGAGGGGCTCAATTCCAGGACCCCAAGATCATGACCTGAACCAGAGGCAAATGCTTAATGGACTGAGCTACCCAGGTGCCCCTCAATTTCTTGATATCTTTTTGACACAAGAGGAAACTGAGACAGGAAAACAAAGTTCATATATATTTACATGACAGAGCCAAGAGAGAAATCAGGGAAGACTGTGACTGCTTAGTCTAGTTGGTAGGACACTCAGGCCTAGCTATGAGTCCTGGATTTTAATTATTTCATGCATGATAATTATTATTTTTATTTTTGATAATTATTTTAATAGGAAAAACAAATATTGAATGCTAGTTATGAGGAATGAGCAGCTAAGATAACATGAAAAAGATTGAGAATAATAAAAGTTAAAGCAAGAACCAAGATGCCCTTCAACAGACAAATGGATAA
>PISX010026135.1:0-24947 GCA_004024625.1 Mellivora capensis | reverse complement strand
AAATCAGTTGGTTGTATTTGTGTGGGTCTGTTTCTGGGTTCTCTTTTCTATTCCATTGGTCTATGTCTACTCTTCTGCTAATACCACATAATAAGTTTTTCTGTGTCTAAAAAATTCCGTGATGGGATTTTGACAAGGATTACATTAAACCTATAGATACACTGGGGAAATTGACTTCTGGACTATGATGAGTCTTCTAGTCTGTGAACACATAGTGCTTTTTTTTGTTATTTCTTTCATCATCGTTTTATAAATTTTAGCATATAGATACTGCATATGTTTTAAGTGTATGCCTAAGTATTTCATTTTCTTTGCAGTAATTATAAATAGTACTGTGTTTTTAATTTTGGTTTCCACATGTTCATTGTTAGTGTATTGATTTTTTTGTATTGATCTTATATCCTGTGACCTTGACTTTGCTGAACTCACTTATTTGTTCCAAAAGGCTTTTTTATAGATTAATTGGGATTTTCTATGTAGGCAGTCATGGTATTTGCAACTAGAGAGAGTTGTATTTCTTCTTTTCGGTTCTTTTTCCTGCCTTGCTATTTTGGTTTAGGAATTCCAATATTATGTTAATTAGAAATGGTCAGAGTGGACATCCTTACCTGGTTCCCAGTTGTGGGGGTAAAGAATTCTGTCTTTCACTGTTAAGTGAGATATTAATTGCAGGTTTTTATAAATTAATTCTCTCTCTTTCTTTATACTAACTTTCTTTCCTTTCTTCTTTCTTCCTCCTTCTGCCCACCTGCCTGCCTGCCTGTCTGCCTTCCTTCTTTCCTTCCCTCCCTTCCTTTAGCTCTAGGCCCAATGTGGGGCTTGAACTCATGACACGGAGGTCAAGAGATGCCTGCTGTACTGACTAAGCCAACTAGGCCCCCCTATAAATTCTCTTTGTCAAGTCAGGGAAGATCCCCCCCTATTCCTAGTTTGCTAAGGATTTTTATCATGAATGGGCATTGGATTTTTTAAAAAAATTTTTTTATTATTCTGTGTCAATCGTTGTAGCCGTATGATCTTTCTTTCTTCTTTGGGCTATTGATAGGTTAGATTACACTGATTGATTTCCTAATGTTGAGCCAGTCTTGCATACCTGGAATTAGTCCTCCTTGGTCATGGTGTATAATTATTATAACGACTGTTAGGCTTGATTTGCTAACATTTTATTGAGGATTTTTGTGTCCAAATTCATGATAAACATTGCTTGGTGGTTTTCCTTTCTTTCTCTAGTTTTGGTATCATGTTAAAACTAATCTCATTGGGTGCCTGGGTGGCTTAGTGGGTTAAAGCCTCTGCCTTCGGCTCAGGTCATGATCCCAGAGTCCTGGGATCGAGCCCCACATCAGGCTCTCTGCTTAGCAGGGAGCCTGCTTCCTCTTCTCTCTCTCTCTCTCTCTGCCTACTTTGATCTCTGTCAAATAAATAAATAAAATCTTAAAAAAAACTAATCTCATAAAATGAGTTGGGGAGTGCTTTCTACTATTTTATTAAAAGAGATTATGTAAAGAAATATTACAATTTTCAAGATGTTGACAACAATTTAAATTATTTTTAAACACCCTGTGAGCCAAAAAGATGCTCCTGCTGGCTGGGGTTGGCTCAGGCCCTACCTCTTTGTAATCTCTAACTTAAAGGGATGTTCTGTCTTGTGGTTTTTTTTTTTTTCTGTCTTGTGTTTTAGAGTGAAGAAGACCATGGCCATTGGTTCAGTGCCTTCCATGTGCAGACACAGTATAGGCACTAGACTCTGGCCCTTAGTTCTGCTGATTAACAAACCAAGTGGCTCAGATTCAGTAACTTCTCTAAACACTTGCAGATCTGTGGGCCCCAAACCACCAGCAAGCTCCACTTCTGGCTATAGATATGACAGAGCACTGGTTCTCACTGTGGGTGTTTGCCTACCCCAGGACATTTGTCCATGTCTGCAGGCAGATTTGGTACCACAGCTGCAGAGTGGAGGTGCTGCTGGTAACTAGCAGGGGTCAGGGAAGTTGCTAAATGTTCTCGAGGCACAGGGACAGCCCCCAACCGAATTATTCTTCTCAAAATGTCAAAGGTGCCAAGGCTGAGAAAATGTAGAACCGAGGAACGTTTGTCTTACCTGCTTGAAGATACCTCCTTGGGGCAGTGGCTGAACTTCTTGAATCCAAGATGCATTTCTACCTGAATACAGGCAAATTAAAGTGGCTTTACATGTTTTCTTCACGTTTACTAAATGGCACTGTCCAGAATTGGAGGCTGGTTTACTCTGGAGAGACTCGGAGAGATGGAATTGCGAGGTCAAATAAAGGGTGTTTTCAAAATCTTGTTATGGAACTAGATCTAGATCTCTCTATATCTACATACAAAGTACTTTCCAGAAAGGTGATGCAAATTTATACTTTTCTCATCAGGGTACAAGAGGGTTCAAATCTCACTATATCCTTGCAAGCAATGAATAGAGTTCAGTATTTCAGATCTTTGTTCCTCTTTCCTGCTAGACCCCAACCCTGTCCTCCCTCCCAGTTCCCTCCTGGACCAGACAGGAGCTGTCTAGGAAGACAGCTTGCAAATTTTCACAACTGCAGCTTCATTCACACATGGCCCAGTGGGGCAGGATGGCGTTACCTCTAGGACTCGAGGGTCAGGTCAAGGTTTGCCTTCCACAGAGAAACAAGGGGGGGATGAAGCTCAAGTACATGTGGCTACAGGATTAGGGCTACCATGGGGCGGTGTTCCAGACTCATCTTTCCACTGTCTCCCAAACATCTCACCTTCCTCAAACCTGAACTAAGCTCCTCTTCCCCACCCTTTCCTCCTCCTGTGTCCCCCACTCCCCAAAACCACAATCATCTACCCTACCATCCAAGACAGGAATCTGGGGGTCACCTCTGACTCCACTCACTCCCATTCTCCCCATTTAATAAGTTGTTCTGTGATTTGTAATTAATAAATGAATGGCCTGGCCATTTAGCCTTTCAAATTTCTGTGTAATTAGGATAATTGGACTTTTTTTTTTTTTTTTTTTGGGTTGTGAGACCCAGAGACCTATCTCCAATGACCATAAGCAGAGGAGGCTTGTTTGGCTTATAGAATTAGGAAGTCCCAAGAGAGTCTCTCCTCAGCAGTCCCTGAGTGCAGAGGTTCAGAAGAGGACGCTGGAGCTCTGTCTTCTCTGGCTCTTGCTCTCCTCTCCTCCATGATGCCTGGGTGCTCAGGGAGGGGTCCTCAGCCTGGGAGAAACAAAACAAAACAAAATTTAAAAACCCCACTGGCGGTTCCAGGCATCTAGACTTTCTCCCGTTAATGGTCCAGCCTGGCAATCAGCACGCCCTGAGGTCTGGCCCTGATGGTGTCACATGCCCCGCCTGGACCGGTCACTGCGCCACCGGATGTGGACACTCTGATTGGCCAGCCTGAGTCATGTAGGGGAAAAGTGGCCCCAGGGGGGTGACGGCCCCATCCCTGTCAATTAGAGCACTTTCTCAAAATATGGACATGTAGCACATAACCAAGATGTAGTTTTTTTCCTAACAGTTTTTTTTTCCCTCCCCACCCCCACCGTACACCCTATTACCCCACACCTGAATCAGGGCAGGCTGCCCCAAACCAGTTTCTCTGCCTCCATGCTTCCTTGCCCCCACCACATCCAGGCCCCCAGGCTTCGACCAGAGGCTCTTCCTCTGTGAAGATGCACTTGGAGGTCCCAACATTCCGCTTACAAGTGAACTCAAAGAAGGAAAGACGGGGGTCTGAAGGACCCGTCTGTCCAGAGATGGAAGACTGGGCATCAAGGACCAGCCACGTCATCAGGGCAAAGGATGAGGACAGGCCTGCCCAGGGCCCATCCTTGCTGTCTTCCTGCAGCCTCAGGCTGTATGTGCCTTTTCTTCTGGTCACTAATGTCCCCTGGTAGCCATGGGCAGGGTGGGAGTGCAGCCAGCAGGAATAGAAACCAGCCAAGGCTGTCCCTCTGGTGCTGCAGGGGTTTTCTGTTCGCCGTGGCCCCTCCTAACGGCGAGACTCCTTTGCTTTCAGCAAGAGAACTCCAGCTTGCCCGATGTCGTCCTGTGGCCTCCAAAGCCTGAGCCTGTGCAGGTACTGGGGCGTGTGCTGTGTGTGTCTGCTTCTCGGCCCCTTCCTAACACCTTGGTGTTTGCACACCTTGTGTGTGGTGTGTTTCTTTAAATTCTTAGGTTTTTTTCGCCTTCCCCCATTGCCTCCTTTCACCTACCTCCACGGACTTGTAAAACACAGCAGAATCTGCAGTCGATGTTTAGATTTTGTAAGATTACCTTTTGGTGGGCCTGCCCGAGAGCTGGCCCAGCTACTAGGCTGCGAGAAGCTCAACAAAGCTCACGTTCTCGATGTAATGCAGATGCTGGGAGCCCGCACTAACCTTCCACGCTCCTGGGCTTTGCTCTCCCTTGCCCCTGCATGAGGCTTTGTATGGGACAGTGACTTGTGGCCCCCGTCTTCCCCTCTGGTGGGCAGAACTGATGTGACTGGAGAAAAGATCGCATTCGGAATCAGCTGTCCGTGTGGTCAGGCCCCTGGCTGAGTCCCAGAGTTTTCTGTTGGGCTGAAGTGTTTGCCATGCCCTGGGGAGACGCGGGCAAATTAGGAGCTTCGCAGCCATTTCAAGGAGATTTTTCCTGGAGAGAATGTCAGGTCGGGTTGGTGTGCGCTTGTGGGTGTGGTCAAGGTGCGACAGTAAAATGCTAGTCGCTCTGAAATCCTGTCCCACCAGGTGTGGGGCCCAGGGTGGTGTGTTCCTGGCTTGAAGAAAAGAGCCTGGGGGCTCGGGGTCGGGGAAGCTTCGGACTCTTGGATTTGGCTCATGATCTCAGGGTGGTGAGATCAAGCCCTGTGGAGTCCGCTTGAGATTCTCCCCCCCTCCCCCGACTGCTTGCTCAAGAGCTCTCTCTCTGTCTCAAATAAATAAATAAATAAATAAAATCTTTAAAAAAATAAAAGAGCTGCTTCATCCCCAAGGATGGCTGCCTGGTAGGTCTGATCGGTGCCCTTGTTTCTCTGTATATCCCGCCAGTGACGTTGCAAACTGACTTCCGTGCTCCAGCAGCCTAAGACAGAGACTGGGGACAAAGAGGAACAGTCATTTTTGTTACTTTGCCAGGCAAAGGCAGCTGCTGCAGGCTAATGCTTTCAACACTGCAGACCGGGCCTGAGTAGCAGGTCGATGGGTTTTATAGGAAAATACAGGATCTGGGCCATTTCAGAAGGAAGGGGGCGCGTGCTGCCAGCCGCACGGGCATGTCCCCAGGTGGTTTCCTGATGGGCGCTGGCGCCTGCTGATGGAGGGAGGATGTTGGGGTTTGAAGCTGACGGCCAAGAAAGAATTCTTGAGATGTCTTTGGTGCAAAAAGGTGATTTTATTAAAGCACGGGGAGAGGACCCATGAGCCAAAAGAGCTGCGCTAGGGTCATGAGGAGTGGCCTATTATATACTTTCAAGTTGGGAGGATAGCCTAAGTCCCTTAGGAATTTTGGAAGCAAGGTTTCCAGGACCTTGTGGGCTAGCTATTGTTGGGAAAAGGTCATTTATTACTGTTTAATAAAACCTGAGTCATGAGACCCTTCAGGTGTATATCAGTGGGTCATATGCTTGGGGGATGATTGCCAACACGTATCTTGGGGGGTTTAGAGATAAAGGAAGTTTCCAAAAGAATTGTTATGTGTTAAAGTTGGCTTATAGGATCCTGGGTTTGGGGATGGGGGGCTAGAAATGCCTTTTGCCCTGAGCGAAGTGTCAACATGGAGGCAGTTGGGTCCCTAGAGGAATGTCCCTCTTGCCTGTTTCAAGGACTTGTCAATTCTGCCTTTGTTTCCCATATCAGTACCACCCCGAGTCTCACTACGGAGCATACACTGAGTTCGCCAGATGTCAGTATCTATACTGAGATCCTGAAACAAAAGTTTCTGTAGAAACTGTTCTACTGGGGTAAAATATACCTACTATGAAATGTACTATCACAACCATTTTTCCATGTCCAGCGGGTGGGTCAGCGGTGTGAAGCTCCTTCACGTTGTACAGCCATCCCCACCGTCCGTCTCCAGAAAGTTTTCGTGTTTTCAAATTAAAATTCCGTACGTATTAGCCGATATCGTCTCATTCCCCTCTTGGCTCCCAGCCCTCGGCGGCCACCAGGCTACTTTCTGTCCCTATAAATCTGACGCCACTTGGTACCTCACCCAAGTGGAGTCACTTTTGTGACTGGTCTGTTTCACTTAACACAATGCCTTCAAGGTTCATCCTCATTGCGCCCTGTGTGGGGATTTCCTTCCTCTTTAGGGCTGTATAGTACTCCATGATCTAGAGCCCACGTCTCCTTCATCCATTCCTCTGCTGATGGACATGTGGGGTGCTGCCACCGTTCAGCTAGTGTGAATAATGCTGCTAGGAACATGGCTGTGCAAATATGTGTGACTCTACTTCTTTGCAGTCAATATCCAAAAGTGGAATTTGCTGGATCATAAGTGAATTCTATGTTTCATTTTCTGAAAGCCACCAGACTTTTCCACAACGGCGGCACCATTTTACATTCCCGTCAACAGTGCACAAGGGTTCTCATTTTTCCACATCCTTGCCAACTCTTGCTTTTGTTTTGTTTTGTTGGTTTTATAATGGCCATCCCAGTGGGTGTGAAGCGGTGTCTCCTTGGGGTTAGAGCCTATTTTTAATCAGAGGAGACCTCTCTGCAGACCTGATGTGCTCAGAAGGAGACAGCCACGTAAAGTTCTGGGAAAAGGAACATTCTGGAAAAGGGAATAGCATGTATGACATGTCTGGGAGGGATGAGCTTGTTGTATTTTGAGATCAGCAAAGAAAGCCAGTGTGGCTGGAGGAGAGTGAGTGAGAGATTATGTCAAGAGTGAGATGAGGGCATGGGTGGGGGATGAATCTTATAGGTCATTATCAGCTTTCCAACTGGGATGCGAAGCCACCAGTAGTTTTTCAGCAGAGGAGTGACATGAGCTGATTTGATTTTGATTTTTTTACTTTCTATTTTATTTTATTATTAGTAGTAGTATTTTTTAGAGAGGAGCATGCGTGGAACTGGGGGAAGGGGGTAGCCAGAAAGAGAAGGAGAAGAGAATCCCAAGCGGACTCTAGAGCCTGACAGGGGGCTCGATCTCACAAACCCCAGATTATGACCCAGGCTGAAACCAAGAGTCATATGCTTAACCACCTGAGCTACCCAGGTGCCCTGGTTTGAGATTTTAAGAAGAGCTTTGTTGCTATGTAGAGAATGGTCTCTATGGGGCAGAGGGCAGAAATGGAGGAGGCGCCCTAGTTAGGGGCATTTAGAAGTCAGAGACATGGATGGTGATGGCTTGGAATGAGGTGGCAGGGAAGAGGGTCCCTGGATTGGGGACATATTTTGAAGGCAGAGAATGGGCTGGATGGTGATGGAATTTGGGAGTGGGAAAAAGAGCAGAATCAAGGTTGAGCCCTAGATATTTGGTCTGAGCTGCTGAGCAGATAGAAACATCCTTTCCCAAGATCAGGAGAATTGGAGGAGGGGTAGGTGTAGGGAGAAGGGGGGGATCCAGTGTTCTGGTCTGGCCATCACAGCTGAATGCCTTTAGGACACTCCAGTGAAATAGGCATTTGGCTGCACAGGAGGTGGAACGCGGGATGCATGTGGAGTCACGAGCATGGGTGTTTGAAGCTGGTCGAGAACACCTGGGGAGCGAGTGAGGCTGGGAGAAGGGACTCGGAACTAATCCCCGAGATGTCCTTTAATATTTAGGTGTGAGCCTCAGGGTGGGGGCAGTTTGTGAAGGAGAAGTAGCAAAAGACGTAGGAAAGTGAGGGACCTGGGAGATCTATGGAGGAGAGGGTCAAGAGAAGGCAGAGGCATCAGAGGTTCCTGAGAAATCAAGGAGCAGACACCTGCCCATTGGCTTGGCAACGTGATGGCCATGGGTGCGAGGGAAAGCTCACATTGCCCTCCAGTCCTTGATAAGCATTTCCAGTGGGATGACAGGGATGCAGTTCGGCTGGAGGAGGCCTGAAGAGGGCATTGGAGATAAGGAAGTAGAGAGAGGGGTATAGATGATGCAATAAGTTTTTCCAGGATAGGAAAGGGAGCGATTACGGGGACAGTAGCTAGTAGAGGGAGTTGCCTGAGGGTTTAAAGATCGAAGATCCTAGATATCTGCCTGCTGGTGGGAATGAGAAAGAGAGGCAGAGGTCCATGGAGGACAGGTGATCACTGGGTGGACCGAAGGAAGGCTGACCTTGACTGTTGAGAGGAATTGGAGCAGACCTGGGCTTCAGTAGTGGTCCCTTGCCATTGTGGATGGTGGAGAGAAGACAGAAGGAGATCCACCTGGGAATTGTGGGGATGGGGGGCAGCTCTCTTCTGATGGCTGATTGGGGTGCACGTGTGGCAGAGGGTGGGGGGGTCTGCTGAGCCAGGGGTATACTGAGCTGCATGGGAGTTGGGGGATGGCAGGTGCCTAAGTAGAACGGACCTTCATTCAATCACCTAGAGAAGCAGGGATATGAGGCCTGATAAGAGGACCTTTCTTCCTAGTCTCTTGGCAGGGGGCCTGCAAGCTATCTTAATGACTTTTGCTTTTGAAACTTTTTGGCAACAGCTGATTGTTGAATTGGTGATTGACCTTTGAACCTTAACTCAAGAAGTCAAGTTTAATAACATCACAATTGTCCGGGATCTGGATTCTGCTGACCGGTCAGTTATTTCTTCTTTGATCCACACGAATCCTATTTAAACTCTGAAATTTAGGAATATGGCCTGGAATTTTCTTTTCTTCTTCTTCTTTTTTTTTTTTTTTCCTGTGCTCTGAAGAGAACAGAAGCCATTGGCGGGGAAAGTTTACCCAAGTAGGCTGGACTGAGTCTATGCACTTATTGAAGTTTCCTCCTCACGGGTAAGGGCTCTCAGCCCCAGACCAGCCCCTGGGGGACGCCTGCTGTTGCACGCTGGGTCCTGGGTCCTCGTTGTCACTCCTGCTCCGTCCCTCCGGCACCTGAGTCACGGAGGCCTCTCGGTTGCTCTTGGGGAGCACAGGGTAGTCCCGTTACTAACATGCATGGCTGTGACTCACACCCAGACCCCAGGCGGCTCCTTCCTGGCAGCTCTCATTCCTGCGGACGTGTCCGTGGGGAAGGAAGAGACAGCCACGGTTCCAACCCGGGCGGGGGAGGGTGGCTTGTGTGGGGGCGGCAGGCACAGGCCAGCCAGGGGTCAGCAGAGCGTCTCACGCTGAGCCCAGGGGAGCCTGCTCTGTCGCTGGGAGGGTCAGGGTCCTCGTGTGTGTGTCCCTCTTTGGGGTGGAGACGGCACCGTGGCAAGAGTAGCTTCATCCAGTGGCACTGCTTGGGGTTTCCTGCGTCATGACCCGCGTGGAAGGACTTAAGGTGAAATAAGAGCCCCTGCCTGCCTTGTCCCGGGCTGTGACAGTGAACATGATGGTGACAGTTGTTCCTGTTCTTTACTGAGTGTTCAGTTTGGGGGACCCCCCTACCAGAAGGCCTCGGAGCTCCGAGCACGTGGATTCCAGAGCGGAAGGGCAGCCTTCCACCCCTCAGCATCACCACCTCCTGGACTCCCCTTGGGATTGTCATGATTTCCGTTCAGGGCTGACAGCATGAGGAGGGAGAAAAAGCAACCCACCCTATTATTGTAATGCCCTGACTTAAAAATCTATGATCACTTTAAAAAAAAAAAAAAAAAGCTCTTTTAAAGCGATTTCATTATCTGGGTGTTTCTGTATTTTAAGTCCCACAAAAAAGTGATTCTCAGCTATAGAAACCGAGAGCAATGTTCTGAAGCAAGATGACAGGTGACCTGCCACCTGACCTGCCCCTGCGTGTCAGCCCCAGGGAGCTGCTGTCTGGGCTCAGAGCTGAAGGATGAGCAGAGAAGAAACGGGACCCAGAGTGTGGAGAGCAGGTCCCTGTGCACACTGACTGCGGCCCTGGCCGCACTGAGGCAGGTGGCCCTGGTCCTGTCTCCAAGTCCAAGAGGCAGCTGAGGCCAGAGGTTTGTTCCTGAAGGCGACCTCAGCCCTCTGGCCCTGGGATGTGGAATTCCCTGGCATCCCAGAAACGGAGGACCAGGAGGACGGGAGATCCCGTGCTAGGGGAGCTGACCCTGGGTCTTGACCACCCAGAAACGTGACTGCGCATGTCTCTACAGGCTGAGGTTAGCTGGGGCTCAGGCACTGAGTGATGGTTATTGGGTTTTATTAATAGAGAAACAGCCCCTCAGTGTGGGCATGTGTGGTTTCAAGCTACAGATGCTTGGGGCCCCAAGTTTAAATGGGGGGCAGTTTCTCTCTGCGGGACCCAAGGAACCCAACATTCTGAGAGCATTAAACTAGCCCTGGAAGAAATGTCTTCTAATATTCCACTGGCCGTGGGTGGCCATCTGGGATGATTTAACTGCATTTAATGAGAGAAAAATAGAAGAGACAATGAACTAGTGTGAACCCCAGTTCATGACAATGGAGAGCCCCTCCACTGTGAATCTCCCACAGTCTCTCCTAGGGACCCCCTTGCCTGAAGCCTTGTTGTTAACTCTCACTGGAGTGGTTATTAAAATTAAAATTAGCAAACTGGGGCACCTGGGTGGCTCAGTGGGTTAAGCCTCTGCCTTCAGCTCAGGTCATGATCTCAGGGTCCTGGGATTGAGCCCTGTATCGGGCTCTCCGCTCAGTGGGGAGCCTTCTTCCTCCCCTCCCTCTGCCTGCCTCTCTGCCTACTTGTGATCTCTGTCAAATAAATAAATAAAATCTTAAAAAAAAAAATAAAATTAGCAAACTGCATGGCTCCAGGTTTGGGTGGGTTGTATCTTCCGAAGAGTTGGATTAACTGCTTGAGCTCTAAGCGGACTTAGCCCCTGGGGCTCTTAGTTAATGAGTTTTGAATCTGTTTCTTCTTTGTGATGATAATAACTAGCATCTATGAGTGTCTTCTATGGTGGAGCCTTGTGTGAAGTGCTCTTCATGTATTATGTTATTTAACCTTGAAAAGCCTGTAATTATGATCCCATTTTCCAGATATGATAATGGAGGCATAGACCCTGAAGCCTTACAGCTAAATAAGCGGTGAAGCTCGCTTTTTTTTTTTTTTTAAGATTTTATTTATTTATTTGACAGACAAAGATCACAAGTAGGCAGAGAGGCAGGCAGGGGGAGTGGGGGAGTAGGCTTCCTGCCCAGCAGGGAGCCCGATGCGGGGCTCGATTCCAGGACCCTGAGATCCATGACCTGAGCCGAAGGCAGAGGCTTTAACCCACTGAGCCACCCAGGTGCCCCTGAAGCTTGTTTTTTTTTTTTTTTTTTTTTAATTTATTTATTTGTCCGAGAGAGAGCGAGCGAGCACAGGCAGACAGAGTGGCAGGCAGAGGCAGAGGGAGAAGCAGACCCCCTGCCAAGCAAGGAGCCCAATGTGGGACTCGATCCCAGGACGCTGGAATCATGACCTGAGCCGAAGGCAGCCGCCCAACCAACTGAGCCACCCAGGCGTCCCTGAAGCTTGGTTTTTAACCACTGCACCTGCGACCTTATTCTTGGGTCCAGCCTCATGCTGCTCCGGCATGACGGTGATGGAGGAATTCGAGAGGGGCAAAACACAAGGTTTATGCCTGCTTTCCAGGTCAAGTTGAATAAATGTTATAGGACATGACAGGCTATCCTGACAAACCCAGCTCTTTGAATGAAGAGACTCTCCACCATGTGGGTAGCTCTTTGCCATCTTGACGAGGTGCTCCTGTCTGCCACTGGGGCAGGCGGGCCAGGGACTGCGCTGCCGTTTTGCAGACCTTTGTCTAGAAGCAGGCTCCAAGAGCTGCACCGCTGTGGGTTTTCTGAATGGCCCAGCCTTCTTTAAATTATGCTGCTTCTAAAATATTAAACCCGGGACGCCTGGGTGGCTCAGTTGGTTGAGCGCTGCCTTCGGCTCAGGTCATGGTCCCGGCGTCCTGGGGTCGAGTCCCACATCGGGCTCCTTGCTCGGCAGGGAGCCTGCTTCTCCCTCTGCCTCTGCCTGCCACTCTGTCTGCCTGTGCTCGCTCGCTCTCTCTCCCTCTCTCTGACAAATAAATAAAATTTTAAAAAAATTGAAAAAAAAATAAAATATTAAACCCACACAAGACATTAATATTGGGCAGTGTTTTTGAAGTCTCAAAGGTTTTCCTTTCTCCACTGACAGAAAATGTCAGAACACGTCAACTTGGGCATCTTGGAGGCTCCTGGGTTCTTTTAGGGTAACTCTTACCATTTTGACCCAGATGCTGTCCCGGGAGGGAAGATAGATAACGTTCACTGAATGTGGGTTTCTTATTCACTCGCTGGGAGGATGGGGACCATGTCTTTTTTTTTTTTTTCCTCTAATTAAACTTTTTATTTGGGGTTTTTCAGGTTTACAAAAATGTTATAAAGATAATAGAGAACTCCTGCTTTCTCTTCCTGCAGCTTCCTCTAAAATTAACCTCTTATACCATGTCTTTTAAAATCTTCTATGTCTGCTTAGAACCTGGATTCAACCCTTTCCGGACATGAGGCAGAAGCATCAAAATCCCACTGAAACATGACTCTTGTTTTCTCTGTATTGTGAGGGACGAGTGGGGCTTCCAACCCAGCTCTCTCTGACTCCAAACCTTGTTCGTTTTTCTGCCATATTTGTGTCAGAAAACATTCCATCTGGGGTAGCTGAAAATTCCACCCTTGGGGCCTGGCCCCCCGTCCGTCCAACAAAGTGACTGCTGGCTGGGGCTCCTGCCTGGGGTGTGCTCAGCTGCCAGTGTGGGTAAGCTGCTCCAATCTTTTGCTTTCTCCTCAGAGGGGAAGAAATGTTTGGGATGACCCAGCAGAACTGGTCTGAGCCTTTGCCTTCCCTGGACAGGGCAGTTGGGCGGCCCAAGCTGGCCCCAGCACAGAACATGTGTTCCCCCATATTTGGCAGCCTCCGGGTTGTTTCTGAAATCTGATTCCTAGTGCCATGGGGATGACCTTTGGTCTACTTCCCAGCATTCACCTGCAGTCACACGGCTCCCAAGAAGCTTGCTCAAAGAGTGGGCGAGTTGGCAAGACACTCTGGTCATGATCTAACCATGTTTATGGGCATGACCAGTAAGCCGGAGGGAGCCCATTGCACAGGTAAGGCAAGGGGAATTTTTTTTTTTTTTTTAATGGTAAGACACTTTAGCTCTTGATAAAGTGTATTTTTTTAGAGCTGGAAAGTGCCTGTTGGAGGATTGCTTTAAAATAGACCCTGGGCTCTGGAGGATTCTAGAGCCAAAGAAAGGCTGTTTGTTTACTCAAGCAGTGGCAGCAGAGGAAAGATTTGAAGAAGCAACTTGACAAGGCCATTCGTCATGGGGAGGATTGCCAATTTTTTTGTCCCGCCTGCCACTGGGAAGTGTGAGGAAAATTTTAGACACGCCTGCTGTTTTCCGGTGACGCCTGTGGACACAGCAGACCCCTGAGGGTCCTGGGAGCAGCAGGACGTAGCGCTGTTGCTAGGATGGAGAAACTGGAAGGGGGACTCAGAACACTGAGGGGAAATGTGGTGGAAGAGGGAGATCTGAGCCCTGTGTGTGCTTCTCCCAGCTGGCAGAAGTGGCTACTGGACCAGATGGAAATACACTATTTTTTATTTATGTTTTTATTTTAAAAGATTTTAGTTAGGGCGCCTGGGTGGCTCAGTGGGTTAAAGCCTCTGCCTTCAGCTCAGGTCATGATCCTGGGGTCCTGGGATCGAGTCCCGCTTCGGGCTCTCTGCTCAGCGGGGAGCCTGCTTCCCTTCCTCTCTCTGCCTACTTGTCATCTCTTTCTCTGTCAAATAAATAAATAAAATCTTTAAAAAAAAAGATTTTATTAGAGAGGGAGTGTGAGAGAGAGAAAGCATAAGCAGAGTGGGGATTGGGCAGGGGCAGAGGCAGATGGAGAAGCAGACTCCCCACTGAGCAGGGAGCCTAGTGCGGACTCGATCCCAGGACCCTGAGCTCATGGCCTGAGCTGAAGGCAGATGCTTAACCAACTGAGCCACCCAGGAGCCCTGAAATGGAAATATTCAATTTTCTAAAACATCGAACACATTTTAATGAAATTCCTCTCCATGCCAGGTGCTATTTTGGGCAATGAATCTGGGCCCATGGACCACATTATTCATAAATGTCCCGTTGTTTTAGTTGCTTGGAGTGTGGTAGGAAGATGGCAGGGATCATAGGCACCTGTTTCCACGTCTGGTGAGGCCACATAAGGTAGGGTTCAAGAGCACAGGCTGGGACTGAATCCCAGGTCTGTCGCTTTCAAGCTATGTGCCCTAGTGCAAGGGGCTTAACCTCTCTCTGCTGGTGTTCTCATCTATGAGATAGGGTTGTAGTTAAGGACTGAATGAATTTCAACAGGTAAAGCTCTTAGAAGAACAGCACTTGGCACATGGAAATTGTTGATAGTAATAAGTTCGCTGTTACTGTTACGGCAGAGAAAGTGCTAGGTTGGCATTGGGTGGTACTCTTGCTGTGCACAAAGTATCGGCTTTAAGGAAGAAGACCTGGCCGAGTCATGGAATGTCCTGGTTTTCATCTGAGAAATGGGAAACATTATTTTGCTTTCCTGTTTAGCTCACAGGGATTTTGTAAGAATCTGATAGATTTCAAAGTACTGAAAAGTGCATGTGCTGTTCCTATTGATAGTACTGGTGCTTTTGTTTTTTAAAAAAGTTTTTTAAAGATTTATTTATTTATTTGATAGAGAGAGAAAGGGAGAGAGTGCAAGCAGGGGAAGCGGCAGGTGGAGGGAGAGAGAGAAGCAGGCTTCAGGCCGAGCAGGGAGCCCGATGTGGGGCTCAATCCCAGGACCCTGGGATCATGACCTGAGCCAAAGGCAGAAGCTTAACAGACTGAGCCACCCTGGTGCCCCATTTTTTTTTTTAATTTTTAAAAATATTTATTTATTTATTTTTAGAGCGAGAGTGAGCAGGGAGAGGGGCAGAGGGAGAGGGAGAAAGAGAGAGAGAGAAGCAGACTCCCTGTGAAGCGTGGAGCCCGATGTAGGGCTTGATCTTACAAGGCTGA
This sequence comes from Mellivora capensis, assembly GCA_004024625.1. Taxonomy (NCBI): domain Eukaryota; kingdom Metazoa; phylum Chordata; class Mammalia; order Carnivora; family Mustelidae; genus Mellivora; species Mellivora capensis. The sequence continues at coordinate 9,892 of PISX010026135.1, read as the reverse complement.
GATCATGACCTGAGCTGCAATCAAGAGTCGGACTGAGCCCCCCAGGCGCCCCAGAACCGGTGTGTGCAGGAAACTATCGGGCTCTGTTTTGTTGGAGAGAGATGACATTCTTCTCGCAGATTAGCTTTCTATTAGGAGGAGGTGGTGGGGCTGAAAAGGCAGAAAGGCAGATCCTTTTGTCTGCTTCAAAGATGAATCTGAGCCCTTCTTATATTTCCTTGCCTGAGGAATGTTAACACATGGTCCCTTATCCCCTTTAGTGAGAGCAGGGATCTGCCTCCTTATACCATCTGTTGTTTGCATCTGTCTGGGCTCTTAGACATGTCAGTGGCTTTCCAGAATTACTTAGCGAAACCTTGGTCATGGTATAAAGAGCAGGAGATTTATCTGTTAAATTATTTGCGGAATCATTCACTGCCGATAATGTGATTGAAAGGGAAGCCTGGCTCCAGAAGGTGTTTGGAGCCAAGGCCAACGTGACATTCAGACAAGTAGGAGTTGGGTTACTATTTTAAAAATTCAGGACCCTGGTATGAAAATGTCACTCACTCTGTATTGTTTTTCTTGAGCTACCGTAGTAAAAAATTTTAACTCATGTGTCCAAAGGTAGTAGTGTAATATAGATAAAGAACATTCTAGAAGAACACTTTGGAGGTTGAACTGACAGTGATTTAAAGTTTGAATTGTCTTGATACTATCCAACAGGGACAATTGTCATTCTGGTTCACAGACTGGGGGACTGAGGTCTATAGGACAGGGTGGAGTTCTCATGTCAGGGAATGGTCCAGCCAGCATGGAAGTCATGCCAGAAGGGAGGGGGTCAGCAGCCCTTCTGTTAGGTGAGGGATCAGCCCCAGCTCACTCTGCCGCCTTCAACACTTCCCCACTAAAGGGTTGGAACAAAAATGCCTTTTTCTGGCACTGGGGTCCAAGAGAAATGGGTCCCTCTAGACTCCACTACTGTGAGATCTTAGCCAAAGACTTTCCCTCTGCAAGCCTTAGCTCTAAAACAAGGACATGAGTAGCACTTTACTCTTAAGGTTGTTGTGAAGTTTCAATCACATGGTTCATGGAGACCAGTAGCCCAGTGCCTGGTATTTAGTAAGTGCTCAATAAAAAGGAGCTCGTCTTACTGTCCTTTCCTCCCACATTCTGTCTCAACAAAAGTGAATGGAGGTTCTCTAACTGTAGTACCATGTTAGCACTGGGATGTGTGGCCCCTGAGAGCTGAGGCATCTTTGATATTTTACCTTTGGACACAACTGGGGGATCAAAGCAGCCAGCTGTTCAGATACGTGCCCTAGTCGGGGGAAACATAACCAATGCTAACTTGCTCTTCAGGCTGTGTGTGAAGGTCAAGGACACCACCCATCCAACAGAAGATTCAAGGTGTCAGGAAGACCCCCAAGTCCAGATTGAGCTGATGATTTGCACCCACATGTCCCATGGAAGCTCCAGAATTGATTTCCACCAACCCCAGCCTAGAGGTTAATATAGCTGGTGGGTGGCATTCTCCCTTCCTGGGAGGACTGAGCAACTCTAGGGAAGGGATGGAACCTCATTCATTTTTGTAGCCCCCAAACTTCTAGCATTGGTTCTTGTGCATGGTATGGTTTAGATGAATGTAGAGAGCATGAGCAGGGGCAGGGGAGAAGGGTAGAGGATGAGGGAGAAGCAGGCTCCCTGCTGAGCATGGGCTCCCTCCCAGGTCTCCGCGATCATGATCTGAGCTGAAGGCAGATGCTTAACCGACTGAGCCACCCGGATGGTGTATTTTAGATAATTGAATGGATCGACAAATCAATAAATACTTTCTGGAAACTGGGTGAAATGAGATATTTATCAAATGATTTGGCTGCATCAGGATCCGTAGTCACGACTGGTAAATTGTTGGGCTTAGGAGAGGCCTTTTGTATTTCCAGCTGCTGGTTTCTTTGGGCAGGGCCGGTGAGGTCTGTCTCTGGAGTCCTGCCGGGGAGCAGCAGCCCCTGAGGGGTGAGAGAAGATTTCTAGCAACAAGGAGCAGGCAGACACAGGGAGCCCCGCAAAGTCCGGACGAGCTCTTCTTGCCTGTCTCCTGGTGCCTCACCTCCACCGCCTCCCTCAAGGACAGGACCAGGGGCTCCCGGAGCTCGGTTTCTCCCAAGCACCTGACACGCCATGTGCCTAGGTCTGAGCTGTAACAGCTGGAGGACAGGGAAGCTGTTTCTAATTCACATGAAGGTGCTGTCTGCTCACAGGCCATGCACCTGCCCAGAGCGACGCCGCCTTCCAGTCTTCACGAAGGCGCCCCCCAGGCTAGGGGCTGCTCTGCCCTGTGGATTTGGATCATCTGCCAGGTTTAAGCAAGGCGAAAAGAAATGAGGCCTTGTGTTCACTGTCCCCAAAACTGTGTTCCATGGAACACTAGCTCTAGGAGGTGGTGACAGGTGACACGTGAACAGAAGGATCCTGTGGTCAAGAAACTTTGGGAAAGGGAGTTAGAATTCAATGTCATTTGACCACAGAACTTCTCAGACCCTTTCTGGCACTCCGTGAATTTTGAAAAGAGGGCTAGATAACCCGCGCTTCTTAGACTTAGCTGACATAGAACACTTTGTCTCCTTCAAAGCTGGTCTGATCATTAATGGAATGTACTTTTTGGGGTTGCAAGTGACAGAAATCCAGCTTGTACCAGAGAAGGCAAACGGGGACTTGAGATCTCAGGTAATCGTTGGTTGGAGAGGGCAGAACAGGCTGGGCCCCAGGACCAAGTGGTACCAAGGCCTCCACATCACCGGGACCGCTGCTCCTCTGTTCCTCACCCGGGCATCTCTCTGCCTGCTGGCACTAGTCTCTCTCGGCGCAGGCTGCCTTTGTCCTCAATGTCTACAGACAGGCTGCTGGTAACGCTTGCATTCTTATTCTGCAGAACCCTCACCAGATCCCTGCCCCTCTGGGTCTTTGGGGAGTCTTGTGTGCACCCCAGTGGGCAGGGCTGTGGGGCCCTGTGAAGGAGCACTGCCGGGAAGATGGGCTGAAAGCCAGTCACTGCTTTGGGTTTAAAGAAGCCCTTTCCCCCTTTCTGACATTTATTCTACACTTAATGAGCTTTATTTACTTATTTATTTATGATTTTATTTATTTACTTGACACAGAGAGCGAGCACAAACAGAGGGAGTGGCAGGCAGAGAGGAGAAGCAGACTTCCCATTGAGCAAGGAGCCTGAAGCGGCACTCGATCCCAGGACCCTGGGATCATGACCTGAGCCAAAGGTAGCCGCCTTATCCAATTGAGCCACCCAGGAGCCCCATTAAATGAGAATTATTTAAATCGATTTTTTAAAACCTCGCATTTTTTCCTGTCCCATGATCTGAAGTTTGGACCGTCCTTTCTTGGTTTTAAAAACTGCTTACCTGGCAGACGAGCTTATTGTGGGAGTGAAGGAAAAGCGATGGCCTCTCAGAATGGCTAGGGCCCTGGACTGGTGGGCCCAAGTTTCCAAGGGCTCATCATTTTCTTTGTTCAGTGTCTTGCCTGGGTTTCTGGTGGAATTCTGGTTCACGGGACTGCGGGGGAGGGAGGAGGAGATGGCTTCCATCTAGGTGACGCCACAAGCCAGTTAGACACTTGAAGATCTTAGAGCAGACATCCTCCCTTTCTCCGGGGAGCAGACGACCCACCCCCCCGAAGTCTGGTAGGTGTCCCCAGTCTTGGCCTTGGACTGTTGCGGGCATCCTGCTGAGCTGGAGTCTCGTGCATAACCGTGTGTCCCCTCCATCAGAGCAGTGCACGTGCCATGCTTGCCAGGCTCCCCGCGTGCCTCCCTGTGTGGCTCGTGCCCACGCAGTGCTGCTCAGGCGGATGAGAAAGTAAACGAACAACCCGATGCGGCCAGTGGCCAACTGAGAAATGGTTCTGTGTCTTCAGACACTCCTATTTGATTTCTGTTCCGATTTCTCTTCCTTCCGGCTCAGAAAACCTCACCAGCTCAGAGTCCGGGGTCTGTGCAACCACCTGGGAGCGGTCAGAACATAAAAAGGGACCTGGAGAAGTCTGGAAGTGCCAGGCATGGAGACTTGCACAGGTAAGAGCCCAGGTCAGAGGACTGGCCCAGCCCAACGTGTGGCTTGCTCGCTGCTGGCTCAGCATTTACTTTGGAAAATCTACCCTAAAACCCGCGACATGGTCCTCCATGGTGACATGGTCAGAGCAGTGGCTCGGAGATTGCTTTGGGCTTGCCTCGACCTGCATGATCGGAGAACTATGTTTTTCTGCCCAGTGAAACTAGGAATTACGGGCTTCCGTCCATTCCAGCAAGACTCCAGGTTGTTTACCTTCATTATCAGAACTTATTTAAGCCTATAAAGGCTTGAATAAAAAGATCAAGGCTACCAAAGGACGTACCAGGGCTGTCTCATGTGTGGCGAGTTGGGGGAGTCTGTATTCCGGCCTGGTAGCCGATGAGGGCACCAGATGACAAGACAGAATTCAAACTCGATACTAACGTGACAGGTACCTTGAGTCCCAGGGAGGCTAGTGGGTGAATTCCAGAAATTAAGAAGGCCACACTGGTGCAGTGGAACAAGGCCAGTGTGGGTGTGGACCATCGGTCAGATCCTTCCTCATTATGACCCCTGGGAGGTCCCGATTTCCCTGCTGTGGCTATTGGGAAAAAGTCCAACAGACTCCTCCCATGCGGTGTTTGGGCCCATAGTTTTAGGGGTGTTCCCAAGCAGAGGGCCAGCAGACGTGAACATTCAGTCCCCAGGACAGACTCAGGGCAAGAACACTGGAGGCAGTCAGTGACTGGGTTCAGTGCGTGATCCGGTTGGAAGAACCCTCCTGGGGTTCCAGGGGCTGTAATTACAGCCTTAAAGCAATAAATCAAAAGGAGCTCCAAAAACAAAAATGAAAAATTGAAAGGTAGACCTCGCCCCCCTACACATACATACACATCATAGACAATAGATAATGAGATTTTTAGGTCATGAATGCTTTGCAGTATCATGTCACCCAAGAGTTTAAGCAACATTTGTGTGTTTGGGCTGTAAACGATGGGGGACCATGGGTGGGTCAGAGCGCGCCCTGGTGGCAGGAATTCCCAGGCCTGGCTGGTATGACTCTGGGTCGCTCCCACAAGTGGCCCTCAGCAGAGGCACTTTGAACCCCTTGGCCTGAACATTAGAATTCTTCAGAGAAACGGAGGGGCAGAGTGCTCTTTTTTGCTGAGGGCATCGCAGAATATGCCTTGAACAACATCTTTTTTCTTTTTTAAGATTTTTATTTATTTATTTGACAGACAGAGATCACGAATAGGCAGAGAGGCAGGCAGAGAGAGGAGGAGGAAGCAGGCTCCCTGCTGAGCAGAGAGCCCGATGCAGGGCTCGATCCCAGGACCCTGGGATCATGACCTGAGCGGAAGGCAGAGGCTTTAACCCACTGAGCCACCCAGGTGCCCCTGAACAACACTTTTGATCCCTGTTTTCTGCAAAAGGGAGGCCTCCTTGGCCTCATACACCCCCTGCGGCTATTCCTCGTTCATGAACTTTTATCAGGATGACTGGACAGAGGTTTTAATATTCGGCTCTAATCAGACCAGATGACCCGTCTGAACTGGCTCTGGGCGATCACAAAACTAATAGATTCATTTTTTCTGGAATTCTCTGCAAAGGCCATCTGTGCTGGTTGGGAACCGAGGTCCAGCCCCCTCCTCCCCCATGGAGGTTCTGGGATCCCTCAAGAGGCTTGGGAAGTATTTGGGGCCTGGGTCACAGCTCGACTGAGGGATAACAGCAGCTGGAAGGGCTTTTGCTCCTTGTTCCTCAGCTTTAGTCAATTATTCTTTTTCCCTTGAGGAAGAGTTGCTTCTCGTTGCCAAATGAACGGAGCCTAAAAGAGGCGCCTTCCACAAACCCAAAGAAGCAACTTCCTGTTTGCAATGAGAAACATGAATTCTGCTCTATAGACACGTGACTGTGGTGCAGGGCTCTGGACTAACTCGCTCGCAAACTCTCAAGCGGTGAGCGGGCTCCTGAAGTCGGGCCGTGTGGAGGAGGAGACGCACGCCGCCCTCGGCATCTGCCAACGGCAGTTATCAGTTTGCACGTGGGGACCAGACACCATGCCAAAGGCTCCAGGCACACAGAATACACTTTGATTTTCTTTAAATCAATTCATTTCCAATTCCAAGTCCTTACTCTGCCAGGCTGGTGGGAATGCCCTTGCCAGCCATCCCTGGAAGTCGCCATCATCTGTCCCCTCACCACCGTGGTGCGCACTGGTCCACACCAGACGGTCCCTCAGGCCCCAAGACCGTGCTGCCTTCAGAACACTCTTGGCACCAGGGGAATCTTTGGTGAGGCTGGGAGCCCCGGGGCCATTCCCTTCAGGGTTCTGTGCCTGTCCCCTGTGAGCCCGGGGAAACAGTCAGGAAGCAGGGAGGGACTCTCAGATGTTGGCCACTTTCTACGACTTGGCTCTCTTGTGATCCTCAAATACAGTTGCCTCTTTCTTTGCCGCATCAGACGATCGGCATTTTCTCTTCACAGGATGTATTATAGGCTTTTACAAAAGATTGAAGAAGCCATTGACCTCGTGCTGTGTTTTCTCCTTGGAAAAACTCCAGAGAGAAAGCACAGAATGGCCGGCAGTGGCTCCTGCTGGGGAGAAAGGCCTATGTTAATCCGGCCTAGCGATCCCCACACAGCGTTCTCTCCACTGTACAGATGGGGACGCTGAGGCTTGGAGCCCTATGTCATTTATGCTTTAGTGGTAGTGGTAGAGAGTCCGCTGTTTCTGCCTTGAGGCTTCTTCCCTGTGAATTACACAAGGAAGGCGTTCATACAGCCCCAAAGGAGTCCCATCAATTTAACGGCCTTGCTTTCCCTTTGCCACGTGGTGTCGCTGTTGGAACTTTAGCTCTATGTTGGTCAAACCTGGGCAGAGGCTCGGAGGCAGGACCCTGATGCCCATCCCTGCACAAGTCCCGGGCTCCTGAGGGAGGATGATCCCATGCTCCCAGGACAAAGCCCGGTTGCCCTCTTACTGCTCAGCAATGTCCATCCCGAGCATGGCTGCCCTGGGTACACACGTCCCGTTCCGGGTCCATCGCCCACCATCTCATGAGCCTTCTCCTCCCTGCTTGGTTAACCAACAGCCAGGGATGGCAGCAGCCCTTTCTTTTTAACACCCTCAAGACACAAGAATCTCATCCTACGACCTTCCCCAGATCGTAGAGCTATTGGGTTGCACCAGAGGAAATGACTGTTTTATAGGGAAAAGTTGTGTTGTGGCCATTTCCTGACCTTTGGCATCCTACCTACTCATTCTTCCAAGGAGGGCTGCCGGTGATAGCTCAGAGATGACGGACTTTTCTCAGGGAGAACCTACGTGGATTTCTGGTGCCTCCATCACTGATGAAGGACCGGAAACTCGACAGCCTATAGTCTTGACCATGATCCTTAGGTTCTTAAATGTGAGCAGACAGCAGGACCACCCGCGAGGCTGCTTAAAACACAGACTGCTGGGTCTCTTTCCCAGACCTCCTGATGCAGTAAGTGTGGGGCAAGGCCCAAGAAGGAGCTCCTGACCAGTTCCCACGTGATGCTGATGCCGCCGGTCCAGCCCTGCTGTGTGACCCCCCGGGGCTGTGTGATGCCAAGGCTGGGTGCTGTCGGGGTTCTCTGAGGGCAGCGGTGGGGCATCTTGAACTAAAGGGGACAGCTCGAGAGACCACTCCAGGTAGGGGCAGGGATCTCAACCATAGATCCAGTATCTCCCTCCCTCCTGCCGCAGGAATCTTCCTGGACGTTTTATTCCTAATTGCCCGCCCCTCCCCAGAAGATTTCCATACTATAGATCTATCGTGTATGTTCTGTGGTCTTTGGATAACCTATCAGGCCAGATAATACTCTGTAATTACACTGTAATGAATGGCTGAGATATCTTTCCCCTCCCAAGAGCCAACTTTCACTCCAGGGGTCCAGGCCCCCTGACCCCATGGCTCTGAGGTGGTGACAGTGATGGAGGAGCAAACACAGCTTTGATATTCTGGATATTTTGGAGCTGAGAGAAGCCAGGACTTGCTGATGGATCGGACTTGAAAGGAGAGAGAGAATAGTCAAGGAAGATTCCGGAAGCTTTGCCTTGAGCAGTTGGGTGGCGAGGATCATTTGCTGGGAAGTGAAAAAGTGAACCGGGTGTATTTGCTGAGGGCCAGAGACACAGGGCCAGTGTCCAGGAGGCCGTCCTGTTGTAACCTGGACTCACAACCCTGGGCTCACCGGGGACACACACGACAGTCCTCCATCTTTGGGAAGAAAGCCGGGCGCTCCTGTGTTTCAGGCACAGCTCACTTCCTGCTCTCCACGCAGCGCTGTCAACACCCGAACCGAGGTTGTCCCTTTGGGGGAGGCGGGGGGATATATTCCATTTAGCAAACACGGATCCGCAGCTCACCACAGGCCAAGCTCTGCGCCCGAGACCACAGGTAAAAAAGACAAACAGGACACGGGGGTCCAGTTGTAGAGAGAGGCGTGTAAACGCATCATTCTAGAAAGCTCAGTGCTGCAGGCAGGCTCTGTGGCAGCACGGGGGTGGGAGACAGGGCCCGGTTCTGCTGAGCGAAGGGAGAGGGTGCTCCAGAGGGAGTAGCCTTGCCGCTGGGTCTTCAAAACCAGCTAGAAATAGGGCTTCATGGGGAAAGGAGAGTTCCAGGCAGCGGGAACAGCTGTCATCATTACAGAGCTAGAAGAGACAGAATTTAGGAAGGACTAGGCTTACTCGGTTCTTACGTAGAGAATTCCAGAACTTCTTTAAGTCTGGAAAGGGAAGATGGGGCATATGTAGGGAGCTCAACCTCTTGGTTTTTTCAAATATACAAACTCTTACGGGCACAGAAATCCTTGGCGTTTGGGTAGCAGCAGCTCAGGGAAGGGTAGAAAGATGGTTTGAAACATGAAACTTGAGACGCCGGCCCAGGGTGTTCCTTGAGCCTTGCCTGCCAGGAGTCACCTGCCAGCAGGGCGTGGGACCCGGGGCTGAAACGCCGCACCCACCGCTTGGCGCTGATGCCTGCAGATGACCTTCAGAAGGCCATGGGGGGGCGGTGTTCGAGGAGGTGAAGAAATGCCCCCCCACAAAGTGTGGCTTGGTGGTGCCCGGAAGCCTGGGCTCAGAGCCACGATTCTGGGCTCTCACGGGTGTCTGAAAACATTTGTGCTGTGGGCTCCGTAATTAGAAAGCAAACCCCCGTCTGTTCTTAAAATTTAATTTCCCTATAAACAAGGTCCATTCTCAGACCTAGACAAAAGAAAAAGCAAAAAGATCTGTTTTATGAGCAGCGGCTGGGGCCAGCTCTTACTGAACGAGCCCCATGTCTCTGCGGCAGTAGGAAACGTTTCCCACCGAACAAAGTCGTGCTCCCGCCAAGGCAGGGTGTGTCAGGCCGGGCCGGGCCGCCTCCGCCCCGGCAGTCCTGCTTCTGACTCACTGTTTATCTCTGGGAGGAAGTAAACACAGAGAGGAGGGGTAGTGAGCTCCCCGACTTGTGACGCGGGCTGAAAGAGAAGGTCACGCTCTGAATTAGGTGTGTGTTTGCTTTCTGCTCATCTGATTTCCACAGAGCATTTGAAAAGAGGACAGGAGTGTGTTTGCATCCTGAGATAATATCCCGTTTAAATAGTCACAATTTGGAAGATACAGAAAAGTGAAAAGTGAGGGGGGGAAAAGTCACCAATGCACTCAACCATCTACAGACAACTACTCTTAAAATATTAGTGTTTCCCTCAGGCTTTTCTCATTTTTCGAGTTCTTTATTGATTGTGATAGCTGTGTGTGTATAAACATGTTTGATAAAATTTATCCAAATACCTTCAAACAACGTTTGAACATACATGTTTATATATAATCA